>PVJX010002871.1:0-119263 GCA_004027295.1 Dolichotis patagonum | reverse complement strand
GAGTGAGTGCCCCCTCCCTGATGGGCTGCTAGGTTTTTTTTTTCTCATTCTTCTTCTTTTTCTTTTTGTTTCTCTGTTGAGCACCATAACTGCTAACTGGAACAACAAGGTTAGTGACAGGTCACAGTACTGAGGATTGCTAGTGAAACAACACAATCCTCCCACCCTATGACTGGCACAAGAGAGGGACTTGGGCCGTTCCATAGCACCTGGGACAAGCACATAAGTGCTTTGCAACTGGCTGAAGAGGCTTCATAAACAATATAGGAATCCAAGCAGCCAAATTGATAAACTTGGAATTTTATTAGCTGAGCTCAGTGACCACCTGTCAACCCATGTTTCAGAGTCTCACCGAGTGGCCCTGAACTGGAAAGTTACAGAGCTTTTAAAACAGAGAACCACAAAAAGACATCCTGTTGGAAACAACTTAGTTAGAATCTTACATTAATTTTTAGTTGACACCTGTATCCTGCTTCTTTGTTGAGCAGGTTATTTTTTTCTCTCTTGTGGGTGCAGTTCATTCTGCTTTTCTCATGGGACTTGTTCCCTGAGTAATTTTTCACTCTTCTGGGTCAACTACAGGGCACAAGATGTTGCAAGCTGCAACATTCCTCACTGGTTTTAGTCATCTTTTTTTTAATCTAAAAGTTATCTTCCTCATCTAAATTTTGCAAATTCTTGTATGACCATTAATTTAATAGATTGGACTCAGCCTTGGATATAATGCATTACACAATTTATCATGCAAGAGCCAATAGTGATGGCTAGTAGGAGGAAAACCAAGGGTCCTGCCAGAGCTGAGAGTAAGGTGGTCAGCCATGGGCTGGCAGAGAACAAATTTTCATATCAGCTCTGCTGACAATATCTCTCATTTTTCCTATTAGTTAGGTGCTTTCTATGCTAAGACTGTCCATAATAACTCCTGAATGGTTGGTGTAAAAACAACAAGATTTACCAAGAGCTAGGTATAGACCACCCTCTTTTAAGAATAGGAGGCGTAGACCTTATCAGTCCTGGAAGACCATCTCAGCCAGGGAATTTACAGACTCCTCTAGGCAATGAACATTTTGTTCAAGTGTGCTCAGATTGTGGTCTATGTCTTTGATGAGTATCTGGTAATTTTGGTCTCCTACTATGAGGGCTGAGGTTTCTAGTGCTGCGGAACTAGCTATTCCTAATCCCCAAAGGATGGGAATTAAGACTTCTCATGAGGTTGGGTAACTCCGTATGTTTCCTATCTCCTTTTTCAGAATACCAGTACACTTGGGGAAGAATATGAGTTAAGATACAGAGTTCAGGGTTAGGTCCAGTGAAGACAGCCGGACAAGAATAAGGGGTGAGGCCATTTGTACAGGCAAACCAAGTTCCCAGTGGGAGACTAAATGTTGCTTGAGGGGGTAAGAGACATTTAGTATATACACAGTTGAATTACAATTGATTTGAAATGGGGAGAGCTTTAAGAGGAAATTTACAGATTGAATACAAAGTCCAGAGCCCTGAATGTTTCCCAAAGTGAGGGACTTATGTCCCTGTCCCTACCAGCATGAACAACCAGAATCAAGATTTTAGGTGTTTACCATCTGGGTTTGATTATTGGTCCCAATAGTAACCCACATATAAGCTATACATATAAACAGATTTAGGGCCCACATCTTTGGAGCTTGACTTTTAAAGGGTCAGTAGTGATGAATCCAATGGCTCTTTCTGGCGACCTTCATGGCTGTGGGATAGAACCCTTCCCAGTGGTCACCTAGGGATGTGGGCTGTCTCTTGTTGATGTAGATTTGATTGCCAGGTTTAGCTGCTAAGGGGTCATCAGCCCTTTCTGGAACAAGTGGTGGATTGAGTGCAGAAGGGGCTGGAAAGCTTGCAACGTCCTAACAATTTGCCAGTTAGTGACAGCAGCCAACTTATTATCTTGAATATGGGGGACTATAGGGGGAGGTCATCCATACATGTCCTCAAAAGGAGTAATGCCCTGGAGGTATTCATGCACATAGAAGGGCAAAAGGAAGGGGACTTACCCAGTTTTTGCCAATTTCAAGAGCCAGTTTTGAAATAGTTTCCTTTATGGTTCTGTTCATTCTCTCTACTTGGCCTGAACTTTGAGACTGGTAGGCACAATGTAATTTCCAATTGATTTCTAAAGCTGCAGCTAAATTTTGAGTGATCTGAGCTGTGAAAGCTGGACCATTGCCGGACCCCAGGGAGGTGGGCTAACCAAATCGAGGCACTATCTCATAGAGGAATTTCTTAGCTACTATGAGAGCTGATTCAGTCCAAGTGGTGAATCCTTCAGTCCATCTGGTGAATGTGTCTACAATAACTAAGGGATACTTATGTCCCCCTCCTCCTGGGCCCATTTCAGTAAAGTCTGTCTCCCAGTGGTCTCCAGGGGTAAGTCCTCATTGTCTCATTCAAACGTCAGTTGGGGCCAGCTTAGGACTCACCTGAAGACATTGTGGGCATTTTTGGTTGACCTCTTTAGTCAGGCAAGATAACCCAGCCAATTTGGTTTCCCCTAAATGAGTGGCCCAATAGGTCTCCTGGATGAGCCGGGGGCCCAGCGATTCTGAGTTGAGAATTTGCTCATCTGGTAAGGTCTGCCAGCCTTCTGGAGAAAGTTGGGCCACTAGGCTCTTGGCTGGTCTCAAATCTGAATCTGAATAGGATAGCCTGAGTAGAATGGATGGTGGGAGAGCTAGGAGGAGAATTATAGACCCCACTGGTTTTAGTGCCACCTCTTTGGCTGTTATGAGCAAGGGCATTTCCATGAGCTATAGCGGTGTCTTCTCATTGGTGCCCAAAACAGTATATAATGGCAACCTTTCGGGGAAACCAAATAGCAGCCAGAAGGTCAAAGATCTTAGGGGCATTCTTTTTAAAATTAAAAGAGAATAAATTAATAAATTTAAAAGAGAATAAAACAAAAGAGAACAAAATAAAGCAAATCAGAACAGAACAACGCAAGCAACACAGCACTTCACAACGAGACAACTGGACATCAACAGCAGCTACCATAATGTCTCTTTTCTTTGAAATAGTTGAGCATGGCTTCACACACAATAATATCAAACATAACAATACAGTATAAAACCATTCAAAAGAATGAAAGCATTACAGAACTTCAAAACCAAATAATAGGAAATGAACCATGGCTACTATAATATCTCATTTTCCTCAAAAAATTTGCCTATACCATCACACATAATAAAATCAAATAAAACAACAGGATAGAACCAATCAAAACAGAAGAATAAAAGCATGGTAGGACTTCAAAACAAGATGATAGTAAATCAGCACTGGCTACCATAATGTCTTATTTTCTTCAAAATAACTGTTCATACCATCACACATAATAAAATCAAACAGAACAGAATAAAACCAATCAAACAAATGAATGAAAGCACTATACGACTTCTGGGCCAGGGGTTTAGCTCAGCGGCATAAGTGCCTGATTGGCAAATGCAAAGTCATGAGTTCAATCCTCAGTGCCAAAAAACAAAAGACTTCAAAGCAATATAATAGGAAACCATGATTACCATAAGATATCCTGCTATATACAAAATGGCTGCCCCTACTGTCTGACAGTATAAAATCTAACAAAACAAGACAGAACAAAGCCAAACCTAACAAAATAATGTAAACAATGTAAGAGTTCAAGATAAGACAATAAGAAATTGACAGTAGTTTCCACTTTTCCCTCCCTCCCAGGTATTTCCTCCCCTTTGCTCTTACATTAACTATTTTGCTTTTGGATTCTGTTAACTCCTTTTGTTTCTTATGCTAGGGTCCATGTGTATGAGTTTGAACTGTTTTGGCTATGAACATGATCTCCAGTGGCATCCATTTACCTAACAGGAGACTTGAGATTATTCTACTTTATAGCTGGGTAGCTATTTTCCAGTGCACGAAAATACCATATCTTTCTTATCCATTCTGTGGTTGATGGGCAAGTTACTCTTGCTTTTTGTTTGTTTGTTTGTTTGTTTTGGTCTCTTGTCACATGAAACAATTGTTTTCTCTCCTTTGATTTTCAGTCTATGAATTTCCTTTCTAGTTAAATGTGTTTCTTGTATACAGTATATCAATGAATCTTGTTTCTTGATCTACTCTCTCTGTTTTTCTTTTCATTGCTGACCTGAGGCCATCTATGTTAATGTTTACAACCAGCATACATTGGTTTGTTTCTGCCCTGTTATTCTCCTGTTGGCCCCCCACTTTTCCCTTTCATTCAATTGTCTGTCCTGTTTGGTGATCCTCTTCTGCTGTTGTTCCTGGAACCATGGTCATCTTCGTCTCTCTCTAGAATATCCTTTAGCACTCTATGTAGGGTTGGTTTGGTAGTCATGAATTCCTTCAGTTGTTCTTTATCATGGAAGTATCTTATTTTTCCATCAATTTTGAAAGATAGTTTTGCAGGGTAGATCAATCTGGGTTGAAAGCTATTTTCTTTCAGTGTTTGAAACACTTCACTCCAAACTCTTCTTGACTTGATGGTTTGTGTTGATAAGTCTGCTGTGATTGTGATTGGTTTTCCTTTATAGGTGATCTGTCTCTTTTCTTTAACAGCTTTTCATATTCTGTTCTTGTGCTGAATTTCTGGGATCTTGATTATTATATATCTGGTTGTAGATTTACTTTGGTTATGGCTAGTTGGAGTCCTATATGCCTCACTTATCTGCATGCTAGATCCATTTCCCATGTTTGGGAAGTTTTCTTTTATTGCTTCTGTGAAAATCCTTTTAATTTCATTTGTGTTGACCCCTGCTCCTTCACCGACACCTATCATTCTTAAGTTATGCTTCTCTGTATCATCTTGCAGCTGTTGAGTTGTTATTTCCTGACTTTCTTGCAGCTGTTGAGTTATTTCCTGATTCTGTGTTATTTTTAAGAGATCTTCCCTGATTTGACTGCTTTTATAATCTCATGAAGTTGTTTCCTTACTTCAGTTGCTATCCTCTCAGAGATTTCAGGTATATGACTTTCATTTTCTTCCATGAACGTATCTCCCAGACTTATTCTGTGTGGACTAGAGGTCTCAGTTTGCCTTTTGCTCCTTCATCTTGACATTCTCCTGGGTTCCTCCCAACAAGCTGGTTGTGAGGTCCCGGGCACTTCCTATGTTGGCTGCCCCTAAGCAGTGTAGTATGATGGGACAGGCACCTGGGTTTCTCTAATTCCAGATTTACAGGGAGATAGCAGGACATGGAGCAGGCTTCTCCAGACCTATGCAGCTACACTGTGGCTTCACTGATATCAAGGGGTACATGCAGATAGGGCTGCTTCTTAGCCTGTGTGTCTACACTGGCACTCCCACGATGGTGGCAGACACACAGGGGTGTGTTTGTCTGATTCTGCTAGTGGGTGATGGCTGCCTGAGGGAACCAAGGGCCTCCACTGGTGGCCTATGGATGCACCGGGCTTACATGGCTGTGTGTCTGTGCTCCTGCTGGCTGCCTACAGGAAGGAGCCTTCTGGTGGCAGCTCCCTGAGGGTGAAGGCAGATCTGCTGGTTCTCTCTGCTCATGCTAGCCACTTGAAGGACATAGTCTTTTGGTGGCAGCACACAGCAGGCAGAGGTGGACCTGTCTGTCTCCTTCAACACACACTGGGCATGCAGAAGAAAGTGTCTTCTAGTGGTGGTGCCCAGCAGGCATAGACAGATCTCCTGGTTCTCTCAGCCCACACTGTGTGCACAGAAAAAAGGGCCTTCTGGTGGCAGCACCTGGCAGGCAGAGGCTGATCTCCTGGTTCACTTGGCCCGTGCTGGGCATAGAGAGAAAAGGGCCTTTGGGTGGTGGTGCCTGGCAGGCAAACACAGATCTTCTGGTTCTCTCCATCCATACTGGGCACACAGAGGAAAGGGCCTTGGTGGGCATTCTTGACCAATGCTCCTGCTAGGGTTAATGGTCCTCTTTCCTAATAAATGGCTCCATGAACATGGATGGTAGCAAAGTGTACTGACTATCTGTATAGATTTATTTTTTCTCCATCTTAGGGCTTGAGTAAGGGCTATCAGTTCTGCCTGCTGAGCTGAAGTTCCCAACCCTAAAGCTTGGGCCCAAATTACCTCAGTTTTGGCAGTCACTGTAGCTCCTGCCACTCGAGTACCTTGGAGGTAACTGCTACCATCTATGAAAAGGACGGCTTCAGGCTGGGCAAGCGGGACATCAGTCAGGTCAGCTCACAGGCTTGAGATTGAGTCAATAATGTCCATACAATTATGTATCAGCATTGAGGGGTCATCATTGGCAGGAGAGTCACTGGATTGAGGGCAGAGGTAGACAGGATCTCAATGTGGTCAGGATCTGGTAGAAAGGCTTGGTACCAGACAATGTAAGCACTGGAAAGTCATCTGTTGGGAGGTGACTGCAATAGTGTCTCCACAGCATATGGAGCCACTATCTGGAGTCTCTGGCCAAAAGTCAACTTACAGGCTTCTTTGGTTGCAGTGGTTGCAATTGTTCATAAGCAATTCAGCCACCCTGCAGCCATGGAGTCTGATCGCCAGGAGAGATATGTGACAGGCCTCTTCCAGGGTCCTAAGTACTGGGTTAAGACCCCTTCTGTGATCCCATGGCTCTCAGCTACATGTAATTAGCAAGGTTCAGGGAGAGCTTGTTCTTCTAGCTCAGTCCAGGTTAAAGTTCCAGATGGATCCCCTCCAGTAGAGATGCAGAGTGGTTGAGCCATGTTGGCAAAAGCCAGGATCCACAACCAGCAGTAGCCCAAAGCCCCTAGAAATTTTCTAACTTGGCACTTAGTCTTTGGGGAAGGCATTTTTAAGATGTTTAAGTCCCATGGATCTTTATTGTTGAAGACCTTTTGGGTACCTCCACTAACTCTGAGAGTGTCCTTCTAACATTTTTGTAATATCTGGGGCTGACTGGGAGACAAACACGATATTTAAAATGCGTCTGTCCTCCAATGTCTCTGGGTCAATAGGTGTATAAATATGATATACATCTAGGAGGTGCTCCAAGAATGGGGATGGGGCCTCATCAGGTCCCTAACTTACCTCTGCTTAGACAGATTAGTTGGCTTCAGAGTGGCCTTAAAAACACCCAGGAGAGTCTGGCAATACTTTAGGAAAGTGTCCTTACCTTGGATTTCAAGTAGGGGAAACATGAGGTCCAAATGGGCTGGGTCCTATCTGGCTTGCCATCTGGTCCCAGGGCCAGTTTTTGTCCCAGGGTGCAGATGCATTCTTGTTCTTCAGAAGGGAAGAGAGTCTGGGGAAGCTGTTGATAGGCTATTCAGAGGTAGGGAGTTGGGAGAGGAGGGTCCTGAGTCAGAAGCCCAGAAAAGGGGTGCTGCAGCCAGGTAGGCCTGTGCCTGCCAGGGAGGCTGCACTGCTGCCCATGTTCCCGGCTCCAGAGAGCTGGAGGCCACCACTGCCCCTGCTGTGTGGCACAGGCTCTGGCTCTGGCTCCAGCTCCTGCTCCTCTCTGGCTGTGGAGGCTGCCACCATCTCATCACCTGTGCTGCTGCTGCTAGGTGGGGAGTCGCTGGGCATGAAATAGTTAAGATGTCATGCTTGGGCTGATTACTCAGCACATAGGGAGGAGGACCATGCCAGGTGGGGTGTCTGTAGCAGTGGCAGCTGCAGTGGCAGCACTCTTGGTTTCAGAAAGCTGAAATGGACCTGATGACCCAAACAGAAGTTAAAGACCCCAAAAATGGTGGTAAACTGGTTTGCCTAGCAAGAGGCTTTCCAGCAAAATATGTGGAAATGGTTAAGAACACAGTGCAGGGGCAATAAAAAAGCAGAAGCAGACTGACCCAATCACACAAATAACAGCTGAATAACAGACACTAAACCATTGACAAATAAGATTAACAAGACAAAGACAGAGACTAAGTCAGTCTGTTGATTGCATGCTTGCAAGGCAGGTGCTTAAGCCACTGAGCTAAATCCCCAGCCCAGTCTGTAAACTGACACCAGGAACTAATTTGACCCTAAGGCCAACAAGTCCCAGGCCAACGTCTTGGTCTGGGAACAAGTCCCAGAGACTGCAATGTTGTGTCCAACATCTCCAGGACCCTGAGGGGCACCCCAACAAACTAAAACAATCTTACAGCAAGGATCTAGATGGTTCAGTCTGAATTAGCATCCAGAGTTTTGGTTTCAGTTTCTCTTTGAATTGAAGAGATTCCTCAGTGGCAAGGAACATCTCTTGGCAGTCTCCCTAAGGAATAATTTGCCTCAAGGACAGGCTTGGATCCTATAAAGCCCTAAATAGGGATCCTGGGCAATATCCCAAATGAAGTGGGTTCATAAACTACATAGGAATCCAGCAGCCAAATTAATAAATTTGGAATTTTATTAGCTGAGCTCAGCGACCACCTGTGCACCCCTGTTTCAGAGTCTCACCGAGTGGCCCTGAACTGGAAAGTTACAGAGCTTTTAAAACAGAAAACTACAGAAAGACATCCTGTTGGAAACAACTTAGCTAGAATCTTACATTAATTTTAAATTGACACCTGTATCTTGCTTCTTTGTTGAGCAGTTTAATTTTTTTCCTGTGCTTTTCTCATGGGACTTGTTCCCTGAGTAATTTTTCACTTTTCTGGGTCAAATATAGGACACAAGTTGGCATTAACTATGCTAAGCTACAACACTGGTGACCACCAACACAAGCACCCTTGGGCTGGGTATTCAGTACT
This sequence comes from Dolichotis patagonum, assembly GCA_004027295.1. Lineage (NCBI taxonomy): Eukaryota > Metazoa > Chordata > Mammalia > Rodentia > Caviidae > Dolichotis > Dolichotis patagonum. The sequence continues at coordinate 110,593 of PVJX010002871.1, read as the reverse complement.
CCCTCTGACTTGTGAAAACCAGCACAGGACAAACTTGTAACCACCTGCACAACACAGGACAAGAAGTACAGAGTGTGAGAGGAGGCAGTGACATTGAACAGAGCAGGCTGTACAAGGTCCAGGAGGGGCCAACTGTGCATGGGCCTGGGAATCTCTCTGGACTGACTGAGGGCGCCACTGCAACCAGGAGTTACTCCTTACAAACAGGTAAGGCGTAGTAAGCAGGACATCCAAAAAGCTGCTGGCTAAACACAGACCCCACATCCAGAGGCCAACATCAGCTCCACATCCAATCCAGCACTAACCCTATTTCAGAGTCAGTGGAATGCTGATTTGGATACTACCACAGAACAGTGGATACCAGAGGAATTTAATTTTTTTCTTTGTGTGTATTGTTTCCCTTTTATTATCTGGTTGGCTCCTTTCTTTCTTTAGATTTATACATATATTTTGTTCTATTCATCTTTTTTCTTTCTCTCCTCAACTATCTCTCTTGGTCTTAGTATATCTTCATATGAATAAACATTGTCTCTAACCTTTCAGATTTGCTTCAATAATCTTTTTCTTTTTCCTTCATTCTCTCCTGGCCTGTTGTAGTCAGGGGTTGTACAGAGAACAATTAGAATCAGGACATGGAGTTTATAATATTATTTTTATGATGGTCACCCAGAGTTAACACAAGAAAATTCAAGAAATCTATCCACAACACTAAAGGCATAGAATATTTAGCCAAGGGCCTGAATCCCACAATGATGTCTCATATGAATCCAGATGAAGACCCAGAGCTCATGACAATGCTTCCCACGAGTCCAACTGGAGGTCTAGAGCCCACAAGAAGGACTCACACCAGTCTCTTTTATGGATCAATGCTGGGAAGCCCCAAAAGTCAGTGGTGGAAGCTGGCACGTCTATGCCAGGAGGGTGAAGGAGCTGTGCTGGCAGATTGAGGGTTTACAACGGAGCTGAGAAGTCACACTCACAACAAAGACCAGGGCTGTCCTGAAAAGTACTACAGCCATCCTCAGTGACACAGAGGCCCCGAGCTCCTCTGACGACAAACACAGTTGAGGAAGGAAGCCAGTGTGACGAGTTCATCCTGGAGACCTAGTGGCACACGTCTTCTCCTCCGGAGCCAGGAAGCAATGCTCGATGTAAGGACCAGAGCTTCTCCAGGAGAACCAATGGCTCAAACAGCAACATGTAGCACGACCCACAATGCCTCAATGCACCTCAATGCCTCAACGCCTCAATGCACAGCTTCTCTTTCCCTATGTCTCTATGCTGGTAACTTTCCTCAGGTGGTACATCTACACTCAACACCATGCTGATGTAATCCAGCTGGTGTTAAGTTGACCACCGGTTTTTAATCCATAACATGGCCTCTCCTCCAGCTTCCCAAAGTGTGTGTGATCTTTCTTTGTCCTCCAGCCTTGCTTCAACTATATTTCTCAACTCTCTGTTCTGTCCCCTGTACCTCTTAAATGTTCCCACTACAAAGTAAAAACATTCTACTAGGAGGAAAATCATTGCATACAAGTTCCCAATTTATACTGGACTTTGTTATATAATTGTGGATCTTGCCCCTATGATGAAAGATACTAAATCAAGAGTTGCCATAGTTTGTCAGATTCTAGGCGATGCATGATGCTGTTATTGCTAATTGTAATACTTTTAGCCATGTCAAACTAGTCATAATTAGTTGTTATCACTTTTGTAACAGGCCAGTAACTTTATCTGGGGTAATAATCCTCTCCATAGTTCAGTTCCAGAGGATTGTGGGCTGAGCCAAATAGATAGCAACATGTTATCCTTAATAAATTGGAAAGGATCTTGAGACAGTTGCAAAAACCAAGAACTTCTTACACATTGAAGATATCTCTGAAGAACAGACATTTCCTAGGGAGGCTTCAATATTAGTAATAAAGCTACCTACTATGAGAAATATGCAGCCATCAACACAGAAAAAAATGAAATAAAATAATATAAAATAAGACAAGAGAAAATGACAAGATGTGTGGGCAAAACCCAATCCCAGACCTCCAGCCCACCTAGGACAAATTTGAGAAACAATGAGAAAGAAGAAAATTGAGCCCTCCCATTTCAAATTTCTGAAATGATAGCAGCAGAAGTTCAAGAACAGGTACATGAGACTACAGAGGAAATTAGATAATAAATAATCTCCCACGTAAAAAAGAGATAATGACCATAATGAAAGACTTACTCAGCAAGTCTAGAATAGACATAGATAAAAAAAAAATAGAGGAGCATAGGAAAATGATGGAAACCATGAATGCCCAACATAGGAAAGAAATGGAATCCATGAAATGGATTAAAAAAGATGTCCCCAAAATCAAAATTGCCTCAAAGAAAGTGAATAGAATTTCAGACCTAGAAGACAAGATTGTAGCTAGCAATCAGGAAAGGAAAGAGCTCTTAAAAATAACAAAGGGCCATGAAAAAATAACCTAAAATCTGCAAGATGATGTAAAGAAAGATAGTATATAACTGATTGGAGTCAATGAAAAAGCAGGAGTCGGCACAACTGACATAAAAAACCTGTTCATAGATGTCATGGAAGAAAACTTCCAAATATGGAAAAATAATTTGACATACAGAGAATTGAGGCATATAGACCTTCAATTAGCTATGACCAGAATAAATCCACACTAAGGCATATAATAATCAAGATTCCAAAAATTCAGCATAAGAAAAGAATATTAGAAGCTGTTGGACAAAAGATAGAAATCGCCTATAAAGGAAAATCCATCAGAATTACAGCAGACTTCTCAACAAAACCCTTAAGTCAAGGAGAGCTTAGAGTGAACTATTTCATGTCCTGAAAGGAAATAACTTCCAACCCAGATTGATGCACACTGCAAAACTTTCTTTCAAAATTAATAAAAAAAATGAGATACTTCCATGACAAAGAAAAACTGAAGAAATTCATGACCATCTAACCATCTCTACAGTGTGTTCTGAAAGATATTGTAGAGAGAGAAAACAATGTGCACAAATCCAAGAAAACCAATAGGGATAAAACAAGCAATTAGACAGAAGGAAAAGATGAGGAACCAACAGAGGATAAATAACATGACAAGGATGAGTCAATACATGTCAATGATAACCATCAGTGTAAATGGTATCAACTCACCAATCAAAAGAAACAGACTGGCAGAATGGATCAAAAAGCAAGATCTAACAATATTCTGCATACAAGAAACACGTTTAACTCAAAAAGAAATTCACATATTGAAAGTCAAAGAGAAAAGCCAGCGTCTCCTGAGAATCCACCATGCCGGGACTTGAGGGACCCACCTGGAAAGCAATGATCCAGCCTTCCTGGTAAGCAGTGCAAGCTGCAGGCACCAGAAGAGAAAAGCCAGTGTTTTCCGAGAATCTGCCATGCCAGGACATGGGGGACCAACAAAGAAATCAACGATCCAGCAACACAAGCCTACTGGCGCACAGGCTGAGAATCAAACACCTCCCACTCCCACCGCTCCCACCGCTCCCACCGCTCCCACCGTTAGGAACTAGATGGTTCTGAGGTCAGCTTGAGTTATTAGCAACTAAGGTAGTAAAGCAAGTAAATGCTATTGTTTTGGTTGATTATGCTGACCTGGGGCCAGTGGTCTGAGCATCTCTCTGGAGGATGACAGTATGCAATACAGCAAACATCGGGGATTTCCTTCTCTCTTGTCTTTGAAGTCCAATACTGCTTTCACTGTTTTGCTCTGTCCTGATTGTTTTGCTTTATTTGATATTCTGATTTTACTGGTTTTATTGTGTTTTGTTTTTGGTTTGATTTTGCTCTACCTAATGGAATGCAAATTAGGAATGAAAAGGGTGAAATCACAACAGGTCCTGAAGAAATGAAAGAAAAATCAATACCTAATTTGAGAAACTTTATTCTAATAAAAAAACAGATGAAATGGGCAGATTCCTAGATACATATGAATTACCAAAGCTGAATCAAGGGGATATAAAAATTCTAAATAACCCAATATCAGTCAATGAAATTGAAAATGTAATTAAAAACCTATCAACAAAGAAAAGTTCAGGTCCTGATGGACACACAGCTGAGTTCTTCAGGAAATTTAGAGAAGATCTAATGTAATTACTTCTCAAATTCTTCAATGAAACAGAAAAGGAAGCAATACTCCCAAACTTATTTCTGCAAGTAAGTATTACCCTGTTACTAACACCAGAGAAGGATCCAATGAAAAAAGAGAACTACAGGCCAATCTCCCTAATGAATGTTGATGCAAAAATCCTAATAAGATACTGGCAAATAGAATGCAACAAATCATCAAGAAAATTATGCACCATGATGAATTAAGAATTCATTCCAGGTGTGCAGGGTTGGTTCAGTATACACAAATCAATAAATGTAATACACCATATCAACAGGGCAAAGGACAAAAATCACATGACAATCTCAATAGATGCAGAAAAAGTATTTGACAAAGTTCAACACTCATTCATGATAAAAACCTTACAGAAAATTGGAATACATGGTCTTTATTTCACCCTGATAAAAACCCTCTATGACAAACCAACAGCCAACATCATATTAAGTGGTCAAAAACCAAAAGCATTCATTCTAAAATCAGGAACAAGACAAGGGTGTCCACTGTTGTCACTGCTACTCAGTATTGTTCTGGAAACATTAGCCAGAAAAATTGGACAAGAGAAAGAAATCAAATGAATAATGATGGCAACAGAAGATAAATTATCATTATTTGCAGATGATATGATACTCTACATAGAAGACCCCCAAAACTCCACTAAAAGACTGATAGATTTAATAGTCAAATTCATTCATTTAGTTGGATACAAAATCAACACTTAAAAATCAAAAGCATTTTTGTACACAAAGAACAAATTCACTGAGAGTGAAGTTAGGGAAATCATTCCCTTCATGATAGCATAAAAAATATTTAAGAATCAATTTAACATTATAGTTCTCTGAAAATTATAGTTCTCTGAAAAAAAGAGATCAAAGAGGATTTCAGAAAATGGAAAGATATCCCTTATTCATAGATAAGAAAACCCAACATAGTGAAAATCACCATACTCTCAAAATTGTTATATGGATTTAATGCAATCTCAATAAAAATACCATTAGCATACCTCACAGAACTAGAGAAATCATTTCTAAAATTTATTTGGGATCAGAAGAGACCTAGAATAGCAAAAGCAATTTTGGGAAAAAAGGCAAGGTAGGAGGCATCACAATCCCTGACTTGAAATTATACTACAAAGCTACTGTGATTAAATCAGCACAGTACCAGCAGAACAACAGACCACAACAGAGGATCAGTGGAACAAATTAGAAGATGCAGACACAATTCCAAACACTCTCTGCCACCTTATCTATGACAAGGAAGTCAAGCACATTCACCAGAAGAAAGACAGCCTCTTTAAGAAGTGGTGCTGGAAAAACTGGCTTTCTGACGCTGAAGACTAAAAATAGACCCATGGCTATCACCACACACTAAACCAAAGTCAAAATGAATGAAAGATGTAATACTAAAACAGAAATACTAAATCTACCAGAAGACAAGGTAGGTAGAAATCTTGAAGACATAGGGGTACGCAGAGTTCATGAACAAAACCTAGACTGCAAGAGAAATACTTCAAAGAATCAGCAACTGGGATCTCATCTTATTAAAAAGCTTTTGCATATCAAAAGAAATCACTGACAGAGTGAAAATGCAACCCACAGAGTTGGAAAAAATTTTAGCTAGTTGTCCCTCAGACAAAAGATTTCTTCTACCTAGACCATATAAAAAGTTAAAAAAAATCAGGTCCCCAAATTCAAAGACTCGATTCAAAAAATGGGCATCGGAGATAGTACACACTTCTCAGATGAAAAAATACAAATGGCAAATAAATACATGATAAAATGTACAACATAGAGGTCATTTAAGAAATGCAAATTAAAATAACACTGAAGATCCATCTCACACCAGACAGAATAGCTATTATCAAGAAATCAACTAATAAGAAATGCGAGAGGGACTGTAGGAAAAGAACCCTTATCCATTGCTGGTGGGAGTGTAGACTGGTACAACTACTGTGGAAATTATTGTGGAGATTCCTCAAAAAACTAGAATTAGAGGTCTCATTTAACTTAGCTATTCCCCTCCAGGGTATTTTCATAGAAGAATTAGAAATATCATACCACAGAGATATATGTGCACCCATGTTTATAGCAGCACAATCTGTAGTAGCTAAATTTTGGAAACAACCCAAATGCCCCTCAACTGAGGAATGGATAAAAAAGATGTCTTTTTGTACAATGGGATATCATTTAACCATAAAGAAGGATAAACCCGAGACTTTTACAGGTAAATGGATGCAACACAAAACCATTTTCATTAGTGAAATACCTGAGACTTCCATGTGTAAAACTTGTATTGTCTCCTTGATGTAAGAAATTGAAAGAGTAAATAAGGTTCAAAATGTGCAACAGATACTGCCAAAGAAGTTGTTCACAAGGAAAAAGGGACTAGGATTGGGAAAAGGGGAATGGAAAAGGAAAAATGAAATCAAATATATACTGAGGAACTCCTTAATGTATAAAAACCTCTGAGAATAAAGATTCGTGGTCGATGTGTCTTAGCTGAGTGCTGACCACATTGTCTGATGGCTGAATAAAGCTTGCTTGCATCCGTACTCAGCCTCCGTGAGTGTGTATCTCACTTTTATGAAATTTTGTTTTACTTTTTTCCATTAAAAAAAGCCCCACAAAACAAATTCGTATTATATTTTCCTTTCCTAGTAATGAACAATTGGAGACTAAATTTTAAAAATAATTTCATTTTCAATAGCATAAAATAAAAAATAACAGGAATAAATTTTTAAAAATATGTGGAAAATTGCCATTCTGAAAATTATAAAATATTTGTGAAAGAAATTAAAGCACACACAAATTAATAGAGAGATATAATGTGTGCACAGATTGGAGGATTCAGTATTGTTCACATGTTAATTCTCTGTAAATTGATTCATGGGAAGAATATAAGCAAACTAATATTAGGAAAGACATTGATCAATTGATTCAAGATGCTTTCTATTTAAAAAGTGTTTTAAAAACATTGACAAGATAATTTCAAAAATGGAAGATACAAACCAAAGTAAACTTCAAAAAGTAGAAGAGCTAAATACATTTTGAGAAAAAGATAAAGACAGCGAAGTTGAAAGATTTTACCTGTTAGGATTTTATTATAAACTTATAGTAATCAAGACAATATGGTATTAGCACAAGAATTGAAATACAGACCAAATGAAGGAGGAGTGAATCAAGAAACAGAGTCAATGCATATGGCAAATTGCTTTTCAGTAAAAATGCTGATGCTATTCAAAGGGAAAAAGAGCTGAAACTGGACATCCATGTGAGCAGTAATGAACCTCAGCTCTTACTGCACATCATACACAAAAATTAACTTGGAAAGTGTCATAGACTTAAATATGAATTCAAACTATAAAATTCTGTAAGCAGACATAGAATGGAATCTTCATGATGGGAAGGAGCAAAGATATTTAGACAAGCGCAACCATAAGCGAAAATATTGATAAACTAGACTTCATCAAAATTAAAAATACTAGTTTGAAAGACAACATAAAGAAATCGAAAAGCAAAAAAAGATGTGTGCATTTGCTATACACATATATGACAAAAGTCTTAAGGCCTCCTATAGCCCAAGAACAAGAATGCAAATGAGTCAATTCAAAACTGAGCAAAAATATGGATACTTTATCAAAGAACAAAAGGCAAGAAAAACACATGAAATGGTAGTAACATTTCTGACAGTCACCATCATTGGCCATTAAGGAGAAGCAAGTTAAAAAAACTTCAATGTGATGCCTCGTGCATACCCTAGAGAATGGCTAAGTAAAAACATAACAAATATGTACATTGCTGGTGGAAATAACAAATGATACAACCATCTTGGAAAACGGCTAAACACATTTATGGACCAGGGATTCCCCTTCTATGAGATGCAGGAAACTGTGCCTCTAATTCCAGAACTCTGGAAGGCTGGGGCAGGAAGGTCACAACTTTGAGCCCAACCTGGCCACACCCTGTCTCAAAATTTTTAAAAAGTTCAAAAGGGATGGGGCTGTGAAGTGAAGTGGGGGTTGACTTCAAAGAAGCTTTGGGACATGAGATCATTCATGATCTCAACTGAGGCAGTGGCTAAATAGGTGTGTATGTTGTTCAAAACTCATCACACTGTGCACTTCATACGCCTGCAGTGCATTGTGCGTAAATTACATATCAATAAGTTGATTAAAACATTCAAAGGAAAGTGGAACAATTCCATAAAGCACGTTATCCTCAAGGAACAAGTGGCCTAAAATTGCAGCCCAAGTGCCTAGAAGAAAACAGCTCCACGTGTTTGTCCTTACGCTGGTCTGATCAAAGTTGAGATCAGGAGGACGGGACCGAGGAACCAGCTTAGGTCAGTGTCCACTTCGCAGCAGGCCGAAGCTGGGCGGTCCTCGCGGCCCTCCCCACCCGGCCTGGACTCCGTGCACGGGGCAGGGGGCTCCCTGGGGAGAGCCGAGGCTCCGCTGCCGGAGGACTGTGGCTGATAAGCGAGACGGTCCTTCCGTGGTTTCCAGGGGAGAGGACCGAGGGCTTCACACGTGGGCTCGGGTTCAGACGGGCCGCCGCTAGCTCATCCCGCCGGGCAGGCACCGGACACAGTGCGCAGCCCGGACGGTGCGCCAGGAGCAGCCCCGGCTGGCCGGGCGAGGGGCACTCAGACTTCTCTAAAATAAAAATTCACGGCCACGCGAGGACGAGGTGATCTGGTGCAACTCTGGAGCGGTTTCTGTTTTTCCGTGGAGAGTTACCGGGAGCAAGAACTTTCCGGCGGTCCGGCTGGTCTGCAGCCTCCACCCTCTGGGCCGTCCAGAAAGCCCGCGGGCTCTGGGCGGCCGGCGGGCGGCGCAGGGTTCCCGAGGCACCGCCTCCCGGGGTTCGCTCCGGCCCGGGCCTGCGGGGCTCCGCGGGCGCCGGCAGAGGGCGCCGTCCGCCAGGACACCACGGCCGCCCGTCCGGGGCTCCCCCCACCCGGGTCCGCGGCCGCAGCGCCCCTCCCCGCCCAGCTCCCGGACCCCGCCGGACGCCACCGGGGACGCGCCGTCCACTCTGTGGCCGCGGGGCGCTGGCCCGGGACCGCGAATCAGCTCGCCGCTGGCCTCCCCGGGACTCGGCCAGGGTCTCGCGCTGAGCCTGGGTTTGCAAACTGCGCGCCCGGGCTTCGCGGGGTCGCCCCAGGCGGTGGGAGGTGCCCGGGCCCCGGCGACCTGCGAGGGGGGCGCGGCGTCGGCGGGCCCCGCGGCTGCAGTGGGGACCTCGAGCTGCGCCAGGCGCGCGCGGCCCCAGCCTGCACCGACCGGCAGCTGCGGCGCACCCCGGTCCGGCTCAGGTTACTCTGCTGCTCCGCCTCCTCCTGCTCCAGCATCCCGGGCCAGGCGGGGGAATCCTTGTTCAAGTTTGCAGCGACGACTTTCGCGGTGCGCGAAACCGGCGTCTGGAGACGCGTGGGGACGTCGCCACCTGTCCCGCGTCCCCGCCTCCGCGCCTGAGCCAGGACTCCGAGCTCGCCCTCCTCCGGGGCGCTGCGTGGAGGCGAACTGCGCCGGGTAGAAGAGGTTTTCCGTCTTGGCTGGCGCTGGGGGAAGATCAGGTTGCTCTGCGAATTTCAAGTTTTCTGAGTCTGGGTAAGAGTGAGACAAACTCGACTCGGGAGGCCGTTCAGCGTGGCGGGACGCTGCGAGGCTTCTTAGGGCGAGGGGCGCATAAATCGCTTGGATAAGGAACCTGGGGTGCAGGTCGAGGTGAGGCGCGATGGGCTCTGTGTGAATTGTTTGCATGTCGCGCGGGTTTAATGTTATCGTTTGTATTTGCCTGTGTCACTTGAGACTGTGTAGGGAATTCTTGGAGTATTTTTGCTAGGAGGACTTCTCCACTATGCATCGTGTTTTGCATTGGTTTCTGTCCTTGCATTGCTTGGGCTGTGAAGTATTTGTTCCGTGTTGAACTATGACGTACCTGGATGGAGGGAGATTCGGGGAGAATCCGACCCTGGAAAGCATTTCAGCTGGGGCTTTCTTTTCAGATCTGCTTCACTTGTCTGGGATCTTGTTTTCTAAACTTTTCTTTCTCTAGTATTTGATATTCAGATTGCGCAGGCTTGCCCGATGCGCCCCCTTCCTACATCCTTGGCATTCCTTAGGGGTCCCGGGGCTACCGGCTAGGCGACTTGGAATAGGGTCCTTGTCAGAATGCCTGGCTTCTCTGGGAATGCTGGAAGGGCCAGTGCTCCAAACCATAGTTACTTAAGAAAACTTTATCTCACGTGTTAGTCTTTTTCTCCTAAATTCCTTTGATCTAGGGCATTTTGCCCCTGTTTAGGAAAATATTTTCTTTATTTTTCTTTCTGAAAGCATTTTCCTTAATGATATCACTGAATATATAAAATACAGTGATATTTTCGTGACTTCCAAAAATATCCTCTCATGAAGAGAAGACCTACATTCTTTAGCGAAAGTCAGTTTTTGATTTTCTTAGCCCAAATCAACTGTTCTTACTGTTCTTCAGCAGAGAATGACAGTCCTTCTTGGGTCTTCCTGCTTTATTTACTTTATTGCATCTCGGGTCTCACTTTTTGCATAGCCCTCCCAAATCAAAATACTTCAGACCTTTGGGATGAAAATACAGGCCAAGTGGCACTGTGCAGAATGCCTTCCTCCTGATCTGAGTGTTCCAAGATGTCAGCGTGCAGGCTACTTTTTGTTTTGCCACAGAGAGGTCACCGAGCTCTGGATAAGCCCAGGGTGTCAGGGCACCTGGGTTCAACTCTCCACTGTTCTGCTTTCCAGTTGCGGTTTTGTGTTATTGAACCTCTTTATCACCATCTGTAAAATCAGCCTGGTAATAATAGTGTTTATCCCTAGAGAGTTCAGAGGACTTAAATAAGTTAATGCATGTGAAGCCCTCACTTGCCACATAGTAGGCAAGTACTAGTTATTATTATATTACTGAGGCAGTGTAACTTTCTCATTGCTGTAATGTATCTTTTATTAGCTCTCACTGTTAGTTTATGGCTATTTGGGTGGATTTTGAAGATTGCTCATGTGTGAGCCTCAGACCCATGGATTTGTAAACTTAGCTCAGATGCAGTCTTTATATTGCTTTTTGTTTGGACCTAGTGAGGGAAAAGTGCCTGTCGCAGGACTGGGATTTGAGTGAGTGTTGGCATTGGCTGAACACAAAAGAGTGCTTGGAACAGATTAGAAGTTTGGAAATCTATACTCAGTTCACAACCTACTTTCTTGGAAGTGCTTTGCATTAATATACCTCCTTTAACTTGTTTTTAGAGGCCAACCGTTCATTCATAAATATTTATTAGGCATCATTACATTTGAAAACTGCCCTAACTTTTCTATCATTTAGGTTCTGTGGTTACATTTTATAAATGAGTGTGAAAAAAAAATGTGCATAAGTACTTGCTTTATGACTGCCCTACTTCATTTCAAGCTTGTTAGAGCTTCCTTCATGTAACACTTGCATCCTGTAAAGTAAGTCCCCAAACCTTTTCAGTTACAGTGATTTTAGTACCTGTTACAAGGCAGGTAAAAGCAGGTATTGTTGAGGAACTGAGTAAAATATTCAGCATGGCCTCAAGCAGCATGTTTCTCAACCTTTAGGCACGTTTCCTCACGGATTCATCTGTATTGGAAGGGGGAGATGGACAATCTTTAGTGTTCCTTCTGACTCAAAAGTCCTTAAGTTAGTTGCCTTACCTCATTTGATGGCTGTTTTATTACTTTTTTTTTTTTGTACCAGGAATTGAACTCAGGACCTCCGCTTGCCAGGTGGGCACTGCGCCATTGAGTTAAATCCTTGGTCCTTCGGTGACTGTTTTTGAGCCCCCTTTTTTCTTTTAACATTTGTTTTAGGTACATAAATTATGAAAGTTTCATCTTTGCACATTAATGATAGTGATAATAAAAAGAGAAGAGTGTTTAGTTTTGCTTGTACTTCATCCACTGTTTTCAAATTTTGGTGCAGTTCAGAGGCGTAGAGGATGTTTGTTAAAAATGTTAGATTGAAATAGAAGAAATTGCTAGTACTTGACCATTTTTGACCTAAAAAATGTAGGGATTTTATATGGTTCAACTTAATGGAAATCCTAGCCCCACCCGCCTTGATTCAGATGCAGTAAGTCCTGGGTGAGGTGTGAAGTCTGCATTTTCAGCCCTCCGGAGGTGGCTTTAGCTCAACACCAGGTCGCACGCTCATTTAGCAATAGCCTATTTTTAAAATATAGATCTGATCATGGCATCCTCTTGTGTGGAAAAACCTTGGCAGATCTCCAGATGGTGAGCATGTCTGTTGAAAATATGGACCCAGGACTTTATCTTTAAGGGCCCTAAATCTGCATCAAAGGGCACTGAATTAACATTACATGTTCAACATTAGGGTTGGACCAATGACCAAAGAACTGTGCTTATACTTTGGGGTAGTTTGGGTTGTGAATGACAGTGGGAGGGCACTGGGATGGAAGTGCCAGTGCCAATAAAAATAACCGCCTGTGTAGTTGTGCTTTTCATTTTATAAAACGTTTTTGTATTTTTTGTGTGCATTTGATCAGAAACGTAGTGACTGACTGAACATTACGTTTCCTAAGATGCGTTCCTGGAAGTGCATCTGAAGATGGTGCAAAAGCACGGTGTCATATGGAGTGCTGGCTCTAGGAAACCAGCACTGCAAAACCTCTAATGATTCTTATACAGCACTTACACAGCACTCAATATATACGCTAATATTTCCTCCTTTGAGCTTTCTACAAATATGGTTATTTCCTTCTCATTTAAACAATTGTTGATCTATTTGAGTTCAGTAAATGTGTGATTCAGACTAAAGATTCAGACTGTTGATGTCTAATAACTTCCATTTTTGTATGATTTAAGTCAAGTTTATCAGAAAAATGTTTCTTCTGATTCCTATTAGGCTTTGAATTTTTCCATTTCTCATACCCTTTTGTTTTTGTAATAAGGAAAATTTGCAAAAACATTTGAGTAAATGAATGAATAATTTCTAGGGTAATGACAAAGATGCTGCTGCCAAAATTGAACAGCTCTTGGCCCATGGACAGCTCTGCCACCAACTAAACAAGAAGCAATGTCCATTCATCAGCAGCTGTATGGAAGCCTCTGTCTCACAGGGCAGGAGGTAGCAGTATCGATAAATGCAGTACAAAATCCAGACGGTTGGGCTCCAAACACAGCTACATGAAAGGCTGTCTGTACTCTCAGGTTCTTGGGGGTGCGCACTCAGTATTTAGTCTTAAACCATAGCTTAGTTTTAAGAATTAACGTGAGATGCATTGAGTTCTGGTGATTTGCCCACTTTTACAATTCCGTTTTTAAGGTACATCTTTTCAGCTCGGCACAGAGGCACAGGCCTGTAATCTCCGTTCTCTGGCAGACTGAGGCAGGAAGATTGAAAATTTAAGCCTCGTCTGGGCAGTTTAGCAATTTAGCTATGGTCTGTCTCAAAATAAAACATGAAAAAGGGAGGGGATGTGGCTTGATGTGAAGGCCCTGGGTTCAGGCTGCAGTACCGAAACAAACAAAGTTTCCTACCTCGGTGATGCTTGCATGCTTTTCAGCATGGACTGCTGCATGCCTTGTAACTGTCTCCTCACCTCTTCATATATTTACTCGTTCTCTTTATCTGAATTTCCCCGATTTTTTGTTGATCTCTTCACTGTTTAATATTATCTTTCACAGTGATCATTGTAGAGGATTAATTTAGAACACTTAGTAAAAGAATTTCTCATACTACGAGGAAAAAATATAATAAGACACAAACCAGCATCACCGTACTTCCCAGGACTTCCCAGGTGGAACCACAGGTGGCTGTGTGGCTGGGACTCCGGGCTGCATTCTGTGTCATTAGCCCTTGGGAAAGTGTGAATGTGATAATATATCCTGTTATTATCACTGTTCACCTCTGCGGATTTCCTCTCCTGCTTCATTTCTAGTGATTTATTCTCCTAGATAAAGAAACTCTGTAAAGCATTTAACCACCTCAGCTTCCTACTCAGAGGGCAATAAATCATACTCTTCCCACTTGTAAGACAAAATAGTATTTCAGTATAGGAAGCTCGATGGGTACCTATGGGGGATATTAATGTCTAGTAAGAAGCCTTATCTTTGGGAGCAAAGGGGTTCATGGTCCCGGCTGTCTGAGCACCTTGTCATTAGCATCACGTGCAACCCAGGGGAGCAGCAAGGATTTAGCTGATAGACAGCAGTCTCAGGGACTGTGGTATTTCTGGTAAACACTTCTGTTTGTCTTTAAAAAATAATTATGGATCACAAATTTAACCTCAAAGTACACAAATTTAACTTGTTTCTCATATTATGAGCTAGAGCTATGAAACCTTTGTTTTGAGCCCAGAGATTAATCCTACAATCAAAACAAACAAGAAAAATGTAAATCTCCATTTTCACTGATATGAGAAGAGTATTTTTCTGTTTTCAAGAAATTTGGATGAGGAATGGATGACAAGATGAGACTTTGGTTCTTTAAAAATGTAACTGCAGCCAGGAACCGTGATGCACCCTTGTATTTCCAGCTGCCCAAGAGCCTGGTGTACAAAGATCACAAATTTGAAGCTAGCTTGGCAACTTAGTGAACACCTGTCTCAAAACAGAACAGTACAAATGGGTGGGGATAGATATCCACCCCTGGGCTCAATCCCTGGCACTGAAACAAAAAGAAGTCTGGTTAGTTTTGTGCCATCAGATATTTATTAGGTATATAGAGCATAGCAATAAATACTATGCGTAATTGCTAAGAAGTTCTTGCCTTAAAAAAAAAATCTAGCTGCGTGTGGTGGTGCACACCCGAAATCCCAGCACTCAGGAGGCTGTGGCAGGAGGATCACCAAGTCCTCAAGGCCAGCCTGGGCTACACAGTGAGTTCAAGAGCAGCCTGGAATAGTGAGCGTTTAAGACCAGCCTGTAACACAGCAAGACTTTCTGTCAAAACAACAAACGGGGCCAGGGATTTAGCTCAGCGGCATAAATGCCTGCCTGGCAAGTGCAAGGTCATGAGTTAAATCCCCGGTACCAAAAAACAAAAAACAAAATGAAGCAAAAAACTACAACAAACAAAATGAACAAACAAATAAAGTCTTGATGACAGATAATACCTGACCATTTAAGGCTGGCTGTAGTAGGGTACAGTGGACAGTTCTGAGGGCCCACCCCAGCTGGGGCTCTGCCAGCTCATCCCAGGTGTCGTGGTACCGTGGCAAAGGGAATTTGAAGGGATGGGGCATCTGAGGCAAGGGAACAGGCTCAGCAAACACAGGGGCTCTTGCACTGGGACTTTGCCTGTGCCCCTGGCTCTATCTGCATTAATGAAACTCTTCATATTATGTTGCTGTTATTGTATTATATAAATCTGATGTGGGTTGGGGCATCCTATGGAGAGTCAAGTAAAAATTGGCGAGAGTCCCCCATCCTGCCACTGTGAGAAGATGTTTTATTCCTTCTAATCACAATGAAAATTCTTAGGCATAGATGTGGGGACAGGACTCATGTTTTTTTCTAGTGTCATTGGACTCTAAACTTATGTTTATCCCTGAGAAGTTTAAAGATCATCTTACCACCACTGCTGTACTGTCTCTTTTAGCGTGAAACCCCCCACCCAAGCATCAGTGTCACTGTGATTCTTCACTTTGTAAAATGCCACCAAATGTGGTTTTGCATAGCTCGTGTCTAAGGTTTGAGGCTATGGAACAAGCGCCCATCTTAAAAGTTAAAGCTAAATGTGAAGCATACTTGTTTTTGAAAAGTTCTTCCTTCCATTAGTACTTTCTCACCACTGTCCTTCCCTGAAGACCTCAGCTTCCACCAGATTGCTCCAGGGCCTCCTCCTACTCTCACTGCACCCCTGCTTCTGCTCACGGTGACCTGCTTTCCAAAGTTTGCTAACTTTGGAACAGCCATTAACTTTTTAAAAAGGTTCCTGCCTCCTTTCCCACATATCTTCATCTTTTTTTTCACATCTTCTTCCCAAGTGATTTTTGCCTCCCATAGAAAGATGGGTCATCATGGTGTGAAGTCCTTTCAGTATTCCCCTACCCAGTTCATGCCCTACCCAGATGTGCAAAGTCAGAGCTTTAGTAAGGCAGGACACTCTTGAGGGTTCTGCTTAGCCTATGTTGTCAAACTTCTAAGGCTTGAGAATCGCTTGCAAATACTGGTGTTTGTCTGAGTGTTGATTTAGTAAGTGGTTGGGCTCCAGGTTGTGTATTTCTAACAAGGTGTGGCGATGCAGGTGGCACACGAAGGCCTAAGAATCCTTGTTAGGAGTATAGCGCCCCCTTCAAAAAGTGTGTCTTGTAAAAAAATTACAGTAACTTGGCCAGAATGGGTCGTGGAGAATAGGTGGCCTGTGGGAACCCATGCCTTTCCTCCCTGCTTGCAGGGACAATGGCTGAAATGCAACACTGTTCATGTGACAGCCAGAGAAAGGGCCTCATTGTCCCGGGGTTGGCTGATGCTTCCCCAGGCTCTGGCCAGCCGTCCCACTGAGCTTCGCAGACCCACGGAAACAGACACACTCGAATCAGAGAGACAAAGAAAGGAGGTCAAGACCTTCTGAGTTAAACTGCTTGCAGCAATGTGTCCGAGGTAGGATTTGGGGAGGGAAATAGCAATTCCTTGGAAGCATCATTAATCTGCTGGTTTTGGAGCTGCAGATACGGTGTTAGAGAATCAAGTCTGTTAGAACGCCGGTAGATCTTGGCTCACAGAGAAGCTGTTTTCTCCTGTGTGTGCCACTGACTTAACTGATTGCAGAGTTTTATTACTGATTTTTCAAAGTGAAGAAAATATCTTCTTCTGTCTGTGATAGGCAAAGGCACACATCTCAGTCTCTTTCCTGAAGGCTGATAAAGACAGGCATCTGTTGGGAAGGCCAACCCAAGTCAAGGCCGACCACCTCTGAGAAAATTCCTTAGCTTTGGGTAATGCTTGCTGTGTTTGTGAAGTATTAATAATTCCCTCTCAAATTTATATTCAGAGACCAGTCTTAAATCTAAGAATTTTTTGGAATATATTTAAGTTCCTTTAAAAGTGACTGATACATTTGGGCAGTTATGAGGTTGGAGGAGTCTCTAGATATCCTTTAGATACCACTCTGCACCTCCAACTGCTACAATTGAATTCTAACCCTGCAGGGAAAGAGTTGCAAGCTTCCTGTGACCGTCTAATTATGAGCTCAATAATTGTGTACAGTCTTTGTGTAGGAAGAAGATTCAAATTCAAGGTCATGACCTTTGCAAGGGACTCAGCATTGTTCTTTTAGCCCCATTACTCCCTTTATGAAAAATATGTCATTCATTCAGACTTTGCCTCTGGGTTCCTTTTAGAGAGACTTAGTCCCTAGTTCCTGTGGATATTTGTAGGTGGCTTTTCTTTTGTAAAATATCAGGCATATAATATGAACTTGCGGGAAGCAGAACAGGGGGAGCCTTTCCTGGGGGGAGTGGGGTCTGGGAAGTCCACTCAAGTGTTCAGTAAGCTGGTGCTTGTGGGTCAGTGGGGACCCTTTTGTCTGTGAGATAAGAGGTTTCCTGACTGGGAGTGTTTTATTTAAGTTGGTTTGTATACCAGAGAGGGTGATATATAATTTGCTTGAAGTTACTTAAGCTTCTTGTAATTAAGTCTGTCCTTGTTCCTTGATTATAGATTATCATTGTAAATCCATTAAAGAGGGAGAGGTAAGTGCATTGCAGAGAGGTAAGTGGCTGCACTTTCTTCATTATCCTTCCATTGCCTCCTCCCTTGCAGCCTGTTTGTCCTGTATTAAGTGGATATTTGGTCTTGTCAGTGATACAGATGTCTTTGAGGTAGAGAAGGGGAAGAGGCAGCTTCACAGGTGGCAAAAGGGTTGTGTTAAATGACCACTCCCCTGATTAGTTAGTTAATTTTGAACTCATTGTCAGCAGGCCTGCGCATTTGGCTCTGTGTGACGTAGTCTTATGCTTTGTACTGTGAGGAACAAGTACCATGCTGTATTTGAAGTTTTGCATAGGTGTAGTGTTTGTTGTATGTGTGTTGATTTATGACATTGTACACTTTAAATATGTGCAATTTTTTATTTGTCAATTAAATGTCAGTAAACTTAGAACCATCCAAAGATATTGTGGCCTAATGTCAGAGCTCCAATTTATAGACAATGGAATTTTCATTGCATGTTGTTTTATTTTTTACTTTTATTTTATTTTTAAAAATATTTTTTAAAGAGAAAAAACATAGAAAAAACAAAAGAAACAAACAACAATAACAACAAAACCCCCAAAACAATAACGATATAGGATTTCAAGACAAGGTGATAGGAATTTAACAATGGTGGTTATATTACATATTGTTATCTTCAGAAGAGTTGCTCAGATGTACGCATGCAAAATGATCAAACAATATGAGCACTAACTGTTGTTTCCTTGAACTAATAGAATTAGTAGTACAGTTATCTTAGCTATCATATATATATATATATATAAATATACATATATATATTTATGTTTTTTCCTTTCCTTTTTTTCCTCCTTTCCCCCATCTATATTGTTTTAAAATGTTTCTTGCAATTTGTTATGGGGTATATCATAGAAAAGTCTCATCTTGTATGATACTTGACAAATATTGGCCTTTGAAAATTCTGTTTTCTTAATGTTTTCATGTGGCAACTTGGAGAGCTTGGGAACTAGTCCAAAGATGTACCTTTGTTTTATTTGGGTAATCTTTACTCTTAAGATTAGAAAAAACAGGCTGAAGATTTAGCTCAGCGGCACAAGTGCCTGCCCAGCAAGCATAAGATTGAGTTCAATCCCTGGTACCACAAAAAAAAAAAAAAAAAAAAAAAAAAAAAATTGAAAAAGCAGCGTATTTTCTTTTACTTGGAAGGAACTACATGAATTAATGGACACAAAGTTTCTTGTGAAATTTTTGTAGATGTTAGCACCACATTTATTCATGAAAAAGATGAGAAATATAATATGGTGGACCAAAGTGACACATTATTTACTGTTTCAATGTGCTCAGTGACATAGCTTCCATAATTTTTCATTAATGCTATTCGAAGATCTTACCTTTTCTTGATGTATCTAAAGCATTCTAGGAAAAGCCATTTATGTTAAAGGTGACAATGTTCTCTCTTTTGGAACACATACTTGGCAAGGAATTCACTAGCCAGTAAAGTGTTTATGTCACTGTCAGATTGCAGTTGCTAATTTTTTTGTTTCTGCTTATGGGAATAACACAAGCTATTAGACATTAATAAGCAGCATGTAACTTCTTATAACGGTTCCTAAAACAGATGGTCTGAAAGAAACACCAGCCATTATTTTAAGGATAACTTAGTACCCCTGTATTCTTGATACAAGCTTAAATGGACATGAGTTTGTAGGCAATCGGAGATGCATATATTGACAACACTGAAAAATGTTTATCAATGGAGAAAACAACTAGAACCTCTTATGAGAAAGAAAATTATTAAATAACCTATCGATTTGAATATATGATATATATATACATACATATGTATGTATATCATATGTATATGTTTAAGAAGGAAAAGTATTCAGAGGGATAACTAAAACTAGCAGGAAAAGTGAGAGGTTTATGTACAAATAAAAATGAGATACACAGACGCTGAAACAAAGGTGTCAGAGAGATAAACGTACGTACTACCATTCAGCAAAAATTAGCACTATAGGCAAAACAAAACAAAAATATCAACTTATCTCCAAGGTTAAGACAGACTGGAAATGTCAACATCTACAAGGAAGATAAGAAGAGGTATAATTATGGGAGAATTGATTATCAGTTTTAAATGGCAGTGACATGCTGGAGTGGAAATCTTGGAGAGAGCTGGAGAGAAGCTTCCCAGTCCTTCAGATTGCCCATCCCCAAATTGGGTCCTGGTGCACAGCGCGGCTCCATGGATTGCCTAGGGAGGGAGGCTCTCGGGACCTCTCTGTGTTTCTTGGACTGTGTTGCATACTGAGGCATCTTGTCAGTGCCTCATCTACAGTAGTAAAAGAGCAGGGATTTATCAGTGTTTTAGGCACCCACAGTGCAGCCAAGGTAGAAGTCAGGATTATACTGAAAGGGTGGAGTACAAAAGTTTGAAGCAGGTTCTAGGAAGTGCTCCTTTAGAATCAGGTTCTAAGGATGGAAGACATCAAGGAAAAGCCGTCTGGGAAAGAATTGGCTAAAACCTTGAGCAGAAAGACTGTGTAACTGCAGGATCTGTATGGAAGTTCCTGGGGCACTAAAGCCCCAAGTAGAGCTTGGAGCTTGGGTGACACCAGTTCTGGATTCCATGGTGATGGTGCTCCATGTTCCTGTAATACACCTAAGAAACTTGTCCTGTGACAGACTTGGGGTCTGTGTTGGGTCAGATATGTCAATTTGCCTTGGTCACTCTGACTGGAGATTTGAAAATTAGCTAGGTAAACTTGGGGACTCGAATTGAAACCTCAAATAATGTCAGAAAAGGTTTGGGACATAGTTAATCACTAATCTGGTTAGAAGCCAGCCCGGGTATTTTGAGAGTCAGAAGGCTTCTTAGGGGGAGGTGGGGATGATGATGGTATTAAGAGACAGTGACTTTAGGGGTTGACCCCGACGCTTCAGGGACTGTGTAGGACAAGGGTGTCTACTTGTGGGTTGCAGAGTATCTTCTATAGCCTCAAATGAATCTCTTTGTAAGTGTGGCTGAAGGGAGCTTCCCGTGCTTAGCATTTCTCTGCAGCCTTCCCTGGGCTGGGTCTCCTGTGTGATCCACGAGTCCTGCCTGGAGAGAGTGTCTGAGAGTGGCCTGTGAAGTGCACCGCTTAATGAGGTACAGGGGCGCATGGAACTGATTAGGGCTGGCTTCAAGGGCTTGTAAAGACTTGATTTCAGTGGCAGTATGCCAAGTGGTTAGTGCATTCACACTTCACTTTGACACCCACTAGCTCTGTGATCTTGGGCAAGTATTACTTCTGTGATCTCCAAACCTCAGTTTCTCCACATGTAAAATGGATATAATAAAATAGCCTCCCTTGTGGGACTCAGGAGATTATTAAATTAGGTAAGAACATAAGAACAGCTTAACATTATCAAATAATGATTTCTTAGTGTTTTTTTTTTGTTCTTTTCTTTTTTTCCTTGGAATTCTGTAATGTTGCTACCCTTTTTTCTGTTTTATTTTCTCCTTAACTAAAATAAAACAAACAAACAAACGAAAAAGAACAGCTTAACATTGTAGGAGAACACACTGGGAAAAATTTGTTCAATTAAAATGTTACTGTTGTGATTTCCGGTGAGTGAGGGTCTGTATTTTATGGGTCCTTTGGTATTCTAGGCCCTGAAGTGCAGTGGATGTTAATCAGTGACTTGGTTTCTCAAAATATAACAAGAGGACCTTTCCAAGATGCATTACTTAGATTGTTGTTGCTGTTTTTTGTGGCTGACACAAAATACCTAACACTCACATCTTAAAGAGGAGAGGTTTAATTTGGCTCGCAGCTTGAGAGGTTTCAGTCCATGATCAGCTGGCTCCACAAACATCAAGACAGGAGCACAGTGGAGCAGAACCACTCACATAATGGCAGCTAGGAAACAGAGGACGGGGAAGAATGGTAGAGAAGGGGCCGGGGAGAGATATATACCCCAGGGTCATACCTCCATGCCTCACCTAGACATACCCAGAGGAATTGTCTGCTAAGTAGCTAGGCAGTTCCCAAGCCAATGAAACTGGCAGTTAAGCATAAGCATCACGTCAGCCTCAAGGAAACCCAGTAACTCAAATCTGCATGAATTCAGAAGGAAAGAAGAACTGGGTGTAAAAGGTGAACTCAGCTCCATCTTCAAGGAAGTGAAGTCTGTGTACCCCGGAGGCTGTGGACTCTGGTGTTCTGATCCCAAACATTGCTGGACCATAAGTCCAAGTGTGGAGATTTCTGGGTCTGGGCGCCAGTAGGAACAAAAGTATTTGGATGTTTAGGGAGAACCTGGGGCCAGGGTCTAGGCATTATCCATGGGAAGTAAATTTCTGCTACCTAGTATGGGAAGTACTATAAGACACCGCTGGCAGATGAAGGGTATGGTATTGTCCCCCACTTCCAGGCGTGGCTGGAGGAGCTGGTGTTGTGGCTTAGAAGATGAACTGAGGACCCAGAAGGTACTGAACATGTGGAGAATTCCTGCTTGCTATGGAAGGCTTGAGAGTAACAGTGGTAACCAGCAGTAGTGCTGTCAGGGACGATAGAAGCCTGTCAATCTACACGAGTCATTCTGTGTTCCCCCTGTACATCTTACATAACCTTGCTCAGGTTCCTGCATGCAAATGTTAGCCTCTCCAAATTTCCATGTGGTCAAGTGAGGCCTCCCCTTCCTCCCCGTTTGCAGTGCTGGCCCTGTTTTCCACTTAAATGAGATTGATAATGATGTTTACAAGACCGCTGCTATGAAAAGTAGTGACAGATTAGCTCATGTGTCCTTATGGATGTTTTTCGTATTTTTTTAAAGCTTTCCATGCCGGCATACAAATAAAAATGCCTTAAAATGTGAACTGTGTAGAGTTATAATATTTCACTTCCTTTTAAATCTTCTTTTCATTTTCGTCTATAAAACATTTCTCTTGGATTTGCTAATCTTGTTAAGCATCAAACTGCAAATACAAAGTTTAAATGCAATATTCCCACAAATTGTTACTTCCCCTTTATTTCTCTTTGTTCTCATTTTCTTCCCGCTAGAATCCTGTTAGAAATTTTTAGTGGTGCCAGTATGTTTGACCTTCAATATGAACGATTGCTGAATACAAGAAGCATTCAGAGAACTCTTTTCTCATAAATTTGCTGCTTTAAAAATATTTTTAAGTTTATTTCTTTTTATCTTTTTACTTCACTTTGAAAAAGTTATTTAAACCTCTTATGTGTAAGATACTGACTTTTCTAGGTTTAAGCCTAATTGTACTTTTCCATAAATAGAATATGCAGGCAAACAATACAAAATGATTGTTCTTGTAGTGTCCTCATAGGACAAGGTGGCTGTCTTTATTTTTTACACATCCCCTTACTTATTCTTTTGCAAAACCAAGAATTACATTGCTCCAACCTTAAATGTAGATAAAAATTTACATGGAGAATCACATATCAGCTAAACTGTGAAAATAGATGTTGGTACCTGATGTAAACTGCGTTTGGATTAAGTGTCTTGTCAGTAGACACTGCTGTACATCATGCTAAGTTTTCTAGATTCATATATTCAACAAATATTTATTGAGAAATTACCATACGCCACAATATTCTAGGCACATGGGGTGCATTAATGAACAAAATAAAGTCCTTATCCTCATTCTGTGGTGTGTGCATTTGAGAAGGGGTAGTGGGAAGAAAGCAAACAATAAATGTGACAAGTCAATAAGTCTTATGTTTATCAGGTGAGGGCATTAAAATTAGAATGTGCTAAGGGGATACGGGCAAGAGAGGAACTTTCACAGGTCTACATAGGATCTAGGGTAAAATAATATCTCTGGAGCCTTTTAATGCTAAGTCCATGGTGCTTTGTAAGTAAGATCTTACATTGTTGGCACAAGCTTTTCACAAGTTCACACCTTGTTGAATATGCCATTGTTGAAATAAGTCAATAAAGACATAATAATAATGCATCAGGACAAGGGTATTTCTAGGAAATGACTCTCTAATGCTTACATGTAGCTCTATTCTGTGCCAAGGGAAAAAAGTCAGGGCAGTGAATCCTCAGCTCTTCATCTTGGTCACTATCAAGACTGATAAAGGTGGATTAAAAGTGAGACATGGATGTTAGAATTAAGGGGGTGTTGGGAAGGCCTAGGCCTAATATTTGTGGGGTTCTCAGTAAGAAAATCGTAGGACAGGAAATTCTCTCCAGGTATATCCTGAGTGTGATCTAGAAAGGGCCTGTGGGATCTGGCTGGACTGGACCTCTTAACTGCAGAGAATCAACAGAGTGGCTGTAGGGATGAGTCTCACAACTGTGTCCCGTTTGTCCAGAATGTAAGGACTGTCATGTATCAGAAGCCAAGAATGAATAGGGACAACTGAGAGATCCAATAGCAAATGGAAACAGGTGTTATGAACCCTATATTGTGTAGTATTTAACCTGTTAGACGCACTAGTTTTGAAACATATCCAGTTCCATTTTATTGCTAAACCTGAAAAGGAAAGAGGATTACCTGCAACCCATAACGACGTGAAGGCACCTATTATCTTAGTCACTTTCTTGTTACTGGGACATAATACTGAATACCCATGTCTTAAAGGAAGAGAGGCTTATTTTGGCTTGTATTTCCAGTCCATAGTTTGCTGGCACCGAAGTAGAAATGGCACAGAGGGAGGGCCTAGCAGAGAATAGCTTCTCATGTCTTGGTAGCCAGGAAGCAGAGAGAGAAGGGAGGGGCCATGATGGAGTGATAACCTTTCATATTATGGCCCCATGGACCTACCTTTTCTGATCAGGCACCTCTGATAGTACCACATTCAGCTATAGCACCCCTACAATCCAATCAGTTTCCAGAAGCCCTGCCTCTAAACACATGAAAGTTTTGGTAGTCATGCTTGATCTAAATCATAAGGCACACTTATGTTCTAGAATGACTTCCAAGACACTCCTCAAAGAAAAAGGGCATTTCAAAAACATTGTATTTGCCAAGTAGGGTGGCAGATGCCTGTAATTCCAGCACTCTTAAGAAGCTGAGGCAGGAGGACTGCAAGTTATAACCCCGTATGGGCAACTTAGGGACATCCTGTCTCAAAATAAAAAGGGACTGGAGCTGGAGCTCAGTGATAATATGCTTGCCTAGATGTGCAAATCTCTAGGTTCTTTCCCTAATGCCACACAACAAATCATTTTATTTATCTGTTTTTTGTGAGCTATTATATGAGCAAAATGCAAAATTGAGAGGATATAAAAGATATTCAGTAAAACATAAATCTTTTAAAATAAATAAGAAAGAAAATATCTGCTCCAGTTACCTGGTTTTCCTTTCTAGAGACAACCATTATTACCAGTTGTGTGTGTGTGTGTGTGTGTGTGTGTGTTTGCAGAACATCATGTATCTATCACTTAAAGATACAGACATGGTTATACAACTTGATTTTTAAACCATAATACAACTTGGATATTATTCTGTATATTGAATCAGAATATTTAGGATTTCTACAGAAACTGATATTGTTTACCTTTATCCTCTATTTCTAGTAATGAATAACTGACCTATATTTAAAGATTTTAAAAAGAATATTCTTTCATAATCTTTCTTGAAAACGTGCAAATCTTTGGTAGATTTTTCCCATTTCCCTTTCAAGTGCTGTTTTTTATTATTCAATATAAAATTTAAGGGTTAAAAATAAAAGAGCATCTCACGCAGAACTGGTTGAGATTCAGTTTCCAGTCAAGTTGCAGTTTTCATTAAGTAGATGAGACACATAGGAAATCAAAGATAGGAACCAAATAGATTATTCCATTGAGTCATGAGAAGGAGGAGAAGACACCATCGCAGTTTCCTACCTACCCGCATTGATAAGAATCATTTGGGCGTTTGGACTTTTTCCAGCATTGAGGCATCTGTCAGTGGGTCTGATCAGGGTCTGGAGCGGGGCCTGGAGATGTCATTATAACAAATATGAAGTTACCATTTAGTTACGTCTCACCACAGAGCTTAGTGACTGTAAGCATGACATTATGTGCTAACATTGTTATGTGGTTCTGTGGTCATTTTCAGGTAGGGCACAGTGCTTGTGTCCGCTCCTGATGCCTGAGGTCCCTGCTGGATATCTGAGGCTCTGTTCCTTCCCTTATGTGGCTAGTGATCCTGACTGTCAGCTGATGTCCTGATGGGGCTGTCTGCCCACAAACCTATAAATGTGGCCTGTGTATGTGGCCATGGCTTCCAATCAGAATGGTGTCTGTGTCTCACAGTGGGATGGAGAGAGAACAAATACTTATTTTTATTATATTCTAGACTCAGAGGCTTACAAACATCATTTCTGCCATGCTCCATTATGTGAGGCAGTCATCTTTCCCCTCCCAATTTGCAGTAGAAATAAAACAGATCCACTTTTTGGTGGGAGTCATATTGTAAGAAGAACATGTAGGATGGGATGAATATATCCAGACAAAGTGTCCGTCTTTGGAAAATACCATATCTCAGGTCACTCTGGCTACTGCGGTCACGTTCCTTTGCCATAGAGAGTGTATCCCATCCTCTGGACCCTTGATTACCATCCTTTCTTTATAAGAGTAGTGTCAGGATTTCGGCTGGAGGGTGGGCTGGCCTCCAGAATTGCCCTCCTATGAGCCACACTTTCTGGTATCCGTAACTTTGTGCTGTCATCCATGTTGCATCAGAACTGGGCCTTAGACCAAAGCAATGTAGCAGAACTGCCAGTGTGTGACTTCCAAGTGTAGGCTCTAGAAGGCTTCTGCAAGGTGTCCTGACGCTTGCTTCAGAGGAAGCTAGCCACTGTGCTGTGAGAACCCTGAGCAGCCTGGGGAGAAACCCACATGAAGTGGAGCGAGGCTTCCTGATGACAGCCAGCTCTCATTTGCCAGCCATGTAAGGGAGCCACCTGTGGAGTGCATCTTCTCTGTCAGTCCAGCCATCAGGGGACTGCAGCTCCAGTGGGTGTCTAAGACCGGGCAATGCTAGCCAAGCCTCTTCTTATTCCTGGAGCCACTGAATTTTGAGATGACTCATTTCAGGTTATTAAATCACTAATACAGCTCTCTGGTTAAATTTCCTTTGTGTTAAAATTTTAGAAACCTGGTTTAAGACTTTGCTGATTCTGAGGATTAATGGAACAGATTAGAAGATGCAACTACAAACATACTCAGCCTGATCTTTGAGAAAGGGTCCAAACATGTTCACTGGAAGAAGGATGACCTCTTTAATAAATGGTCCTGGAAAGACTGATTTTCCATCTGCCGAAGACTAAAACTTGACTCATATCTATAACTGTGCTCTAACTAAAGTCAGAATGGATCAAGGATCTAAATATTAAAACAGAAACACTAAATCTGGAAGACAAAGTAGATAGAAATTTTGAAGACATAGAAGTAGGCAGAGAATTCATGAACAAAAATCAAACTGCACTGAAAGTACTTCAAAGAATCAACAAAGGGCGGGAGTGGAGTCTCATCTTGTTTAAAAGTTTTTGCTCATTTAAAGAAATCATCAACAGTGTGAAAAGAAATCATCAACAGAGAGAAAAGAAAACTCAGAATGGGAAAAAATTTTAGCCAACTGTCCCTCAGACAAAAGACTTCTATGTAGAACATACAAAGAATTGAAAAAAATCAGACTTCCCAGATTCAAAGACCCAATCCAAAAATGGATATCTGAGATGAATGCACACTTGTCAGATGAAAAAATACAAACAGCAAATAAATATATGAAAAAATGCGCAACATCATTGATCATGTGAGAAATATGAATTAAAATAGCATTGATATTCCATCTCACCCCAGAAATAATGGCTATTATCAAGAAATCAACCAATTAGAAATGCTGGAGGGGCCATGGGGAAAAAGGAACCCTTCTCCACTGTTGTTGGGAATGTAGACTAGTGCAACCACTGTACAAATCAGTGTGGAAATTCCTTGAAAACTAGGTTTAGAGGCCCCATTGGACTTAGCCCCATTGGGACTTCTGGGTATTTTTCTAGAAGAATTCAAAACATCATACCACAGCGATATATTCACACATATTTATAGCAGCACTATTTGTAATAGTGAAACCTTGGAAACAACCCAGATGCCCATCAACTAAGGAATGGATACAAAAGATGTGGTATTTCTGTACAATGGAGTACCACTTCAGTCTGAAATAAATCAGACTCACATGTATAAACATCGTATTGGCTCCCTAATCTAAGAAACTGGAAGAGTAAGTAAGACCCAAAATGTGCAATAGATATTGTGAAAGGTAAAGGAACTGTTCAAAAGGAAAGAACAACTGGGATGGGGGCAAGGAGAAAAGAAGGAAGAGAAAAATATATATATACATACACAAGATAGCTTAGATAATTATACTATTAATTTCTTTTAGTTCACTGAAGAGAATGGTTTGTGCTTATATTGTTTGATCAATGCCTGTATCTTGTAATCTGACCAACTACTTTGAAGGTAACAATATGCAATATATTAACCATTAATTCTCTATTGTTATGAAATTCTGTATCATTGTTTTCATTGGTTTTTCTCTTTAAAATTAAAAATGACTGCTAATTTTGGAAATAGACTTCAGAACAGGTACTGAACATAAGGAAAAAGATCTTTGATGGTGGAAACACCTTCCATTATCATGAATGATCTTATTAGAAATAAACTGTGCGCACCAAAAGTGTAAAGTGAGAGTTCCGCTGATTTTTGAGGGATAGCATGCTACAGGATAAGGCTTTACCTCCAGATAAAAAATAAGGAAATTAGCCATATTTTCCAATTTGTGGAAAAGTAATTTTTAATTTCAGGTTGTTGAGACAGAAAACGCCATCATGTAAGAGTTTATCCTCAGGCTTGGATTTGAGATTGTGTGCGTCTTGGCTGGGTCCCTTAAGAGCAGATCTATAGAGCGCCGTATTTGACTATCACACCCCAGGCTAGTTCTGCATGCAAATAAGCTTCCACCCCAGTTTTGTTTCCTGTAGGTCATCTTCAGGGTCAGTCTAGCAGGCTGATTCAGCTCTTACATTCTTGTTGTCTGCCAGGGGCAGGGATGTCAATGTGAGTTTGAAAGAGCAGAAACCTTTTTTCTGCGAGACAGTTTGTTACACTGTCAACTACAAAATATATTTTATTTCAGGTGACCAGAGTTTCTTAAAATATCAAACAGTTCCTCAACTGTTCCATGATTTCTTTTTTTATTCCCTGTGGAAAGATACTACTGAAATGTTTGGTCATAGTATATTCCTACAGTAAACTTGTGGAATAAACATGAAGAGTTCTTCTAGAGATAATGGGATAACTGAAGATTGGTATCAGGAGTTAATCAAATACACTGCTAGCGGCAGCCCTGAGCCATCCTGTCTTCTCTCTGCAGGCTTTGGGCTCCTCACTGTTGCCTGACTTTCACTCCTTGAGGGCTAAGTTAGTGTGTATTTAGGTGTGCAAGGAGCTGAAAGACCCAGGGCCAACAAGTAGCAAAGGGGTTTTGTCAAAGAAACAGAGACAAATACATAGGTATCTATGACACAGCTCCTGGATTATATGAACGATAAATGAGTGCTTGGATATCTAGAAATGGGGGCTCAAGAGCTACTTTTAAAATATAGTTGAAGTGATGATTCAGCTACTGACAGATCACACACATGCCCGTGGTCAGTGGAGCTGAAAACTACCTACTGCCTAGTGATGTAGCCATTTTATCATATATAACACACGACACACGTGTGTGGTTATGGTGGTAAAAATAAGTTGCCATGCAAGTAATATAAATGTAAACACACATAATTTCTATAGAATATGATACCTGATAATTTAAATAGCAGTTGTTGCTGATTTGTTTTTAAATAAATAAAAGAAAATCCATTATTTTACTATGCAAAAATAATCTTTATTAATAGCTAATTGTGAAATTTTTAGTTTCTATCTAATTATCTAGATACAATCAATCTGTTCATAAAATTTTTTCATTTTTTTTTATTTAAAAGAGAATAAAACAAAAGGGGGCAGTACAGAGCAGATCAGAAGAGGACAACATAGGCAACACAGTACTTTACATTAAGTCAACTGGACATCAACAGTATCTAACACCATATCTCTTACTCTGCTATAGTTGTGTTCATAAGATTTTTAAAAATCAAATCAGAATTACATTGTACAAATTTCTACTGCTGTCTTTTCCATTAATACCTCTTCCTACTACTTTTAATGAATACGTGTTTTATCAGATATACTAATGAGCATTTACATGGTTTCTAATTTATCCAATGATAGACTGTAGTAACATAAAATTCTGTTAGCCAACTTTTTATGCACATTCATCATTTTTAAAGACTAAAATCTTAAATGAAATTTTCAGATAGAAAAGAATGCATAATTTCAGAACTTCTAAGTCATCGTTTTGCAGATAGGCTGGACCAGTTAAAGGTCCATTACAGGTATATGTAATTTTGATAGCATTGGTGGAGAGGAAAGAAACTCGTATGAGAAAGACATTGAAAATAGTATGCATTTCCATGCAGAGCAAGTAGTGTGAGAAATGGATTGAAAATGTAGTCCAGGAAGTTTGGCTGGAGAACAGATTCTCAGTAGCATTGGGACCAGAAATATGAGTAAGAAGATTGTATAAGACTAGAATGTAAAAGGTTTGAATTGCAAAGTAGGGCTTTTGAAAATTTTCCTTCAGCAAGCAATTGAGACTCACTGAGGCTTTGGAAGACAATGACAGAATCAGAATGAAAATAAAAATTTTCACACGTTATTCTCTAAGCCTTTATAAAGTGATACTGTCAGACTATTTAGGAGGACACAGATGTAGTGGCAGCAGACATTTTCTAAGAACAGCATGTAGATGATGACTGAGACATTTGGAATGTGAGGCAGGAGGCAGTATTAAAGATCACTATGTTGTTTGGGGCCTATACTATAAAGACATTAAATGGGTTACAGGGAGCCAGTAGGTTATAAATATTGGAAGAAAAAGTTGCTGAAGAAAGAAGAAGATGGTAATTTATGTTTTGGATGTTGTATCAGTCAGCTTTCTATCACTGTACTAAATACTCAAGATAGTCAATTTATAAAGTGAGACTAAGTTTAATTCATAGTTTGGGAAGTTTCATCCATGGTGAATTGTTTCCATTGCTTTTGGGCTTGTGGCAAGACAGTGCATCATAGTAAGAATTCATGAGAGTGTGAAACTGTTCAACTCATGGCCAGGAAATGAAAGATGGAGCAAAGAGGGGCTAGAATCCCACTAACTCCTCAAGGGCACACCTCCAGTGACCTGAGAGCTCCCAGTAGGTCCTTCTTTAAAGATTCTACCACCTTCCAATAGTGTCTAGCTGGGTTCCAGGGCTTTACCACAAGGACCTTTGAAAGACATGTAAAATCCAAATTATAGCAGGGATAATTGTATTTAAAGTGATGGCGGACATCCAGCTAGAGATGTCCATCAGATCACAGGAAAACACCAAATTTCAACTCAGGAGAAATAAAAAGTTTAGCTGCAATCTTAGATGTTTTATTATTGAGACAGTTTGATTGATGAAAACTGGTAAAAAGAAAATTAAATATTTTAAATATAGGTTAGCAGTGGGACTAAAATACCAAAAGCCATATAAAACATGTAATTATATTAAATCAAGGTACACTTTTAGAAACATTATCTATGCTGGGTTACAATTTTTTTCTCTTTTTTCCTATTTTCTATTTTTTATTTTGCATTTTATTTAAATATTGGCATGAGATAGCTGTGTGTCTGATTTACTTCACTTAATGTTTTGGTCTCAAGGTGCATTCATTTTCCTACAAGTGTCTCAAATTTATCTTTTATGGCAGAGCAGTACTTCATTGTATTAAATACTGTATTTTCTTTATTCATTCACTTACTGATGGATATGTAGGCCATTTTCAAGATTTAGCTATTGTAAATTGTGCTGCTGGAAACATGGGCATGCATATTCCACAGTGGTGTATTGTCTTTGACTCAGGAAGATATCTAGAAGGGCAATAGCTAAGTCCAATGAAATTTCTATTTTTAATTTTTTGAGGGAGCTCTATATTGATTTTCATAGTGGTTATACCAGGCCAGGGGTTTATCTAAGTGGCACAAGCGCCTGCCTGGCAAGCACAAGGTCATGAGTTTGATTCCTGGTACCAAAAAACAAAACAACAACAGAAACACCATAGTGCTTGTACCTGTTTACAGTCTCATGAACAGTAAAGAAGTTGCTTCCGCTTCATGGTGCAGCCTCTTCGTTATTCATTATTGGTTGATTTTGTGATTGTAGCTATTCTTTCTGGAGTAAGATGGAGTCTCAGCACTTTAATAGTAATTTCTCATGTAGCTGTTTTTTTTCATGTATTTGTTGACCATTTTTACTTTTTCATCAGCGTCTATTCATTTCAGATGCTCATTTTTTTAATTGGGTCTTTACATTTGAAGGGGGTCTAATTTTTGGATTTTATATATATATATATATTCTAGAGATGCTGTTAGTCCTTTGAGAAGTAGCTGACAAAAATTTTCCTCATTCTGTACATTGCTTCTTGACTCTGTTAGTATCCTCCACTGTACAGAAAGTTTTTAATTTAATTTGATTCCATTTGTTGATTCTTGATATTATTTCTAATATAACTGGTGTTCTGTTCAGAAAACCTTTGCCTGTGCCTAGGTCTTCAAGGGCTTCACCTTTTTTGTCTTCCATTGTATTGTTTCTGTTTTAACATCTAGGTCTTTGATGTGTTTTCGTTCTAGTTTAGTGCATGGTTAACTTTGTCTAGGTTCAGTCTTCGGCGTGTGGATGACCAATTTTTCTAGCACCATTTGGTAAAGATGCTGCCTTTCTTCCAGTGAAGGGATTTGGCTCCTTTGTCAAAGAGACACGGCTAAGTGTGCCTGGAGTTGTTTCTGTATCTTCTATTCTCTGCCATTGATCCATGAATTTTTTTTTTACCAAAATATGCAGATTTTTTTTTAAATCACTGTAGCTTTGTAGTATAACTTGAAGTTTGGGATTGTAATGCCTCCTCTTGCCTTTGTTGCCCAGAACAGCTTTTGCTGTTCTGTGTCTCTTCCGTATGAATTTTAGTTCTGTGAGGAATTCTATTGGTATTTTGATTGGGATTATGTTACATTTATGTAGCATAATGGAAGTATGACCATTTTAACTATACTGGTTCTGCCTATCCAGGAGCAGGTTATCTTTTCATTTTCTGACGTCCTCTTAAATCTCCTTTTTCATTGTAGAGGTCTTTCCCTTCTTATTTAGACTAATTCCTAAGTATTTCTTGATGCTGTTGTGAAAAGTATTGTTTCCCCCATTTCTCCTTAGCAAGTTTATTATTTGTGTATAGGAATTCTATTGATTTTTGACTTTGTGTACTGCTGTGCTACTGAATGTGGTTATTCTAGAAACCTTTTGGTGGAGTTTTTGGGGTCTTCTACATAGAAGATCATGCAATGTGTGGATGTGATTTATCTTCTTTTTTTCCTATCCACATCCCTTTTATTCCTTTCTCTTGTCTAATTGCACTGGTTAATATTTTGAGAACTATAATGAATAGAAGTGGTGATAGCAGACATCTTTTTCTTGTTCCTGGGTTCAGAGGGAAAGCTTTGAATTTCTCTCCATTTAGTGTGATGTTGGCTATTGATTTGTCATAGATGACTTTCATTAGACTGAAATAAACACTTTCTTTACCCATTTTCTTCAAGGCCAAGGTGATATTTTATCACTATACTCAGAATATCAGGCAGTTTAAAACTTGTAAATTGTTTATTTCTCGATTTTCCATTTAATATTTTTGGGTGACAGTTGACTGCAGGTAATGGAAACCTAAGGAAAGATACCCATGAATTGGGTAGGCAGGATACTGTACTTACACATACTTGGAGTTTCCAAAGAAGACAGTAGAAAAATATATATAGAAAATGATGATATAAAAAGTATTTGAAGAAAAAGCCAAAATTTTTAAAAAATTTGTTGATAATTATAAACTCACAGATCCATAAATCTCAGTGAAACTCAAGCCAATAAACATGAAGAAAAACACATAAAAGTAGAATATATTCAAAATCACTCAGAGAGAATCTTAAGAACACCCATAAGAAAAGACATGTTACCCACAGAAGAACAAAGATGAGATTATAGCAGTTTTTTTTTTCAAAAAGCAATGCAAGTAAGAAGTGAAAGAGCAATTATTAAAGTGCTGGTGGAAAGTTGTTAGCAAAGAATTCTATATCCACTGAAAATATCTTTCAAAATTTAAGGCAGAAGTGAAGACTTTAAGATACAAGGTTACTTACAGATTGGTATTAAAATAATGCAGTATGAATTGTTAACATATATAAAGTGAAATGTATAGCAAAAAGAAAAAGCACAAGTGTTGGAAGAGCAGTAGAAATATAGTGATATAAGTTTCATATACTATATATGAAGTGGTATAAAATAAGTATAGTTCATATAAATTCCCAGATGGAAAGAAAAATATTGCCAGATGGGATTAGAAGAAAGCAAACCTGAAGCCATATCTTGCTAACAAGAAATACTCTTGAAATGTAAAGACATAAGCAAGTTAAAAGTAAAGGATGGAGCATAATTTCCGTGCTAAAATTTGTTGAAACGAAGTTAGAGTGGTGCATTATTACTGGATGTTAAAGAAAGTAAATTTTAGAGAAAAGAATATTACCAGGGTAAAAGATGGTTATTTCTTAAAGATCAAGTTTGTGTTACTTAAATAGTACCAAGGTAAAATTACCATTATTCTTTAAGATAATGGGATAGGCCATTGCACCAAGTGGAGATAATTTTTCTAACTTGTCTGACATACAATTAAACTTATACAGTCATCTTATATGATAGAAAATACAGAGACACCTGGTTTCATGGTGGACTAGTTCAACATCTCAAAGATATCATAAAGGAATCAGATTGTTTCCGTATTTTTACCCTGTCATACCCAGGACATCAACTTGGTCCTCAGATTTGTGACTCCCACAAATTCAAGATCTGCCATCACTCTAGGAATCATATCCAGATATCCAATGGATAAAAGGGATAATTTATTTCCATTTACCCTCCTGTAGACTTCTAAAACATCAGAGCTCTTGCCTGCCTATACACTAAACCAAACACTGGCAAGAAAAGTGGTACTACTGTGTCTGACTTGTATCAGTGGTTTGCGAACTTTTCCTATAAAGGAGACAGATGGCAAGTATTACAATTTTTCAGGCCATATGGCCACAACCACTCATTTTCACTGACCATACATACATGAATGAAATGTTTGTAGCACCTTTCTATTTACAAAAACAAAGGTTTGCCATATGAATAGGTTTGGTGACCTCGGACTTAGACTAATTGGCTGAAGTGGGTTGGATACTTCAAAATCCACATTCTCTGCAATAGAATTGGAAGGGATGGCTGTTAGATAAACACTCAGCAGTATCTGCCACATCTGCATTCCCTTATCCTCCACAGTATCTGGCAGTTTTGGGGGTTCAGTAGAGGCTGAGTGAATGGTGACTGACATATGTAGTAATATGGTAAGGGCACAGTTGACACCACTTTAAGCTTTGATAGTTTTGGGCTCTGGGAATTGTTTTTACTACTTCTTACCTCTTTGCCCTAGGGTCTTGCAAATCCTTGAGATAATATTTATTCTCCTTTACAGATTTTGCATGACACAACATAGGTGATCTGGAAAGAAATCAGGTGAGGAAGAGAGATCATGAGACTAAAGTGACATACCTATTTCCCCAGGATGACAGCATTTACTTCCTCATCTTC
The DNA here is from genome assembly GCA_004027295.1 of Dolichotis patagonum. NCBI lineage: Eukaryota > Metazoa > Chordata > Mammalia > Rodentia > Caviidae > Dolichotis > Dolichotis patagonum. The sequence continues at coordinate 75,008 of PVJX010002871.1, read as the reverse complement.
CTGCATGAAAACTTCACAGAGGTAGCAGCAACACAAATAATAAATTAAAAAGAAAAAGATCAGTCATGGTGCTATATGTTAGAAAAGCTGAATTACTTAAGAAAAGAGAGAATGGGAGACCTATTTAAAAAAAATAAAGTGTAGAGTTGTTTTTCTTCTTCCCTCAGTAAACACAGTCCTGTTATTCTTTTTTTAAAATTTTATTTTAAAGAAAATAAAATCAAACAAAATAAATCAAAATAAAGCCAATCAAGACAAAACAGTGAAAGTGATACAGGACTTCAAAACAGGATAATAGGAAATCAACAATGGCTACCATAATGCCTTTTGGTTATCTTCCGAATTGCTGCCCATAATAAAATCAAACAAAACAGAACAGAACTAATCAAAACAACATTGACTAAAACAAAACAATCAAATGAAATAAAAATAATAAGAACAATATTGTATTTCAAAAACAAGATAGAATGAAATCCCCCATATTTCCTATGTTGCATATTGTTATCCTCCCGGTAGATGCTCAGGCTGCCAGCTGTAGGCCTGCAAAGTCAATCAAACAATACAAGCATTAAGTTGTTTTTGTACCTCAGTTGCTAACAACTCAGATTGCATTTCTCTGAATCAGCTGGTTGCTTACAGGGGTGGGGGGTATTCTTGTCTCCCAGCCTGCATACTGTCTAGCTTATGGAAAGGATGATTTGGCTTCTTGTTTCTCCTTCCAGTCCCATATGGTTTGTGCTGGCTCATGGGAAGGGTGAATTGACTTCTTGTTACTCCTCCTGGGACCTGCATGGCTTCTACTGGGTCACAGGAAGGACAAATTGGCTTCTTCTTTCTCCTCCCAGCTTCCTGTTATTTCTGTTATTGCATTTTTTTTCTAAAATGAATGTGTACGTGCTGTGAAAATATGTGGGTGCACCTGCTAGGATGATCCACTTCATGGATTTGAATCCTGGATCATTTCATCATTTATTAGATATATGTCCTTACACCAGCTACCCTATGCTTCAGTTTCTTCATCAGTTAGATGGGGATAATACAACAACTTTTCAGAGTTGCTGTGATGATTTAAGTACCTGGCATATAGAAAATAAGTCTATAAATTTTACTTATTTGCTTGTTTGTATCTGATTAATTTCTACCCAAGGATTTGTCTCAGTCACTTGTGTTTTTAATTCAGTGAGCGTGTTGCATGTTGTATTTCAGTCTAAGCTCTCTTTAATATGCCATACAGTGCTGGATGTGAACTTGTTGAACTAACCAACATACAAACTTTGCCTTTATAATTCAAGTAACAGCAGTCTTGTGGGAAGAGACTGCATAAACTTTTAAAATCCCTCTTTCTTTAGCATACATTAATCCTAGAATGTAAGTTCTGAGGATCTAACATACTTTCCTCTCTAGTCTCCAAAGGTCAAGCATAATGCTATGATGAGTTATGTCCCTCTTACGCCCTAAACTCCGGTGGGGTGGTAAAGTGCTAATCCTCGATGGGAAATAAGCCTGTGAACAGGTGATAAAGGTGAATTGGAGTCAGAAGGTGGAACCCTAATTTGCTGGTTTCCTACTGATAATAAGAGACCAAATGTCCTTCCTATTTCGCATATGAGGACACAGTGAGACAGCAGCCACCTATGTGCCAGGAAGAGAGCCCTCACCAGAAACAAAGCTGGCTGGTACCTTGATCTTTGACTTTTAACCTCCAGAATGCTGAGAAAACCCAACCAGTCTGTGGTAGTTTGTTGTAGCAGACTAACTAACACAAAGAGATAAAAACATTTAAAAATATTTTGTGGTCCTGAATAATTTCAAAATGATTCAGAGCTATAGGAACAGATGAATAACATGAAAAACTGAACTTACCTCATAGTCCTATGCTTATTTACGTGAATAATCTTGACTTTTTCTTCCATCACACACCGAAGAGGTCCACAGGTTGTATCCTTGCTTGATTAAAAACTCCCCAACCCCATCTTTGCTCTAATGTGGGAAATATGGTCAGAAGCTAGTGAGGACTATTGTTGGAAGGCTATGAGGTACAGGAAGAGCATGAGCAATTTACATTTTGGACGTTTAGTTTTGGAATGGCTGGCTTTGGTAGTTGTTTTTTCATGGAATGTCGCCAGGTTGCTGTTGAGGGGTGGGAGAAGAATAAGCAGCAGTAACCCAAGACCCCTGACCACCCAGGCAGCTCTGCATCTACTGAGAGGAGAGGCTGGCAGGCTCCTTGCACGGAGGTGGAGAAATGGTCCTTCTAGAGGACATGCTTGCACCAGACCCAGCTGAGTATTCAGGCGTAATGCATTTCTCGGTACACCAAATGTTTTCCTTTTATCGTGGTTGTAGTTCAGTGCCTTTAACCTGGAGCAGAGGCAGTTTTCTTCCACCAAAAAGGAAAGGAAAAGAGAGGAGAGGGGAAAGGAGGAGGGGAGGGGAGCGGAGAGGAGGGGAGGGGAGGGTTATGATATGACATTTTGCCAAGCTAGGGCCAGGAAAAAACAAAACAGAATGATGACAACAAAAAACTCCCTTGCCTCTCTCTCCAGACAGTATATAAATGATGCTTTGTAGTTTTGTTTGTGCTGTCCCTAGAGACTGTTCAGAAGGTTTCTCTGCAGCCCAGCATGGCAGTGGAATTTGATTTTTATGATCACGATCATCTTGCAAACTCTCCTTATAGACCTGTTATTACTTCCCAGTGTGCTTGTCTTTGGTTGAGGATGTTGTGTTCTTAGGAAGTCCATAGACCTTTTGAAAGTGATCGCTTGAACTGGCTTTTAAAATTTCAAGCTCGTATATATGTGTAGCCCTGTCCCTGAAGCACAGGCCTTTCACCTTTCTGGATTTTTCGCTCATGACAGGTAGAGATGGTAACTGTCCATCTATGAAAAATTTTTAGTGGCTTGACCTATGGCGTGTCCTTCCTAAGTGGAGAATTTAGGAGAGGATTTCTCATTTCCTGACCTAACTGTGCTGTTTGCAAAACTGAGACCTAGCAGTTGGGACCTGGAGGCTGTACAGATTCATTTGCTGGCACTAAGGGAGACGGTGCTGTTTCTATGGGTTAGTGGCTGACCAGGCTCTTTGGTGTCCTCTGATGGTGAATTTGTCGCTGTTGAGAAGGACAGAGATCCAGTCTTGACAGGCAGCCTTTCAGAACAATTGTTAGTGAGTCTAGAAAGGGCTGAGGAAGCTGAGTGAGTTTTGTCACTGAGTCCTAAGTACTTTAAAACACAAGCAGCTTCAGTCTCTGTCTAGGTGTCGGATCCTTCATAAGCAGTGATCCAGGCCGAAGGAAACCCCGAGTATGTGATGGGAGCTCTGTAGGGCTTTGCCCATGGTGCGTTCTCTCAGACATGAAGAGGTGACCGGGCCTCATGCCTGGCTGTGGACACTGAGCCTGAGAGGAAAGAGCCATCTGCAGTGGCCACACTGTCTACCGACTGGGCCCAGCAGTTGGCAGCAGAGCAGCCAGGGGGAGTGAAGCTGCTTGTGGCTGTCAGCTGTGCGCCTCCTGCTCATTGTGGAAGAAGCTGAAAGAGGGACTTAAGCAAAGAAGTACAGATCTTGAAACAGAGCCACGTAAACAGCGATTCACTTTTAGTATATTTCACTTTAAATTCTATCTTAAATGTACTTTATGCCAAATTGTGATGAAATCACCCAAGTTTGAAATGTGAGGATCGTTCATAAGCATAGCTACCCATTTTGGATTGCATCAATTTGAGGTCATGTTTTCTTTTTCTAATTCTGGTGTAGTGAAAAACATTGACCATGCTGCAGATCTCAAGGCTGATGTCACTAATCCACTAAATTTTTTGTTTGTTTGTTTTGGTGTGGCCTTAAATGAAATGAGAAAATGATTCCAGAGCGAGGGGAGCATATTTTATCCCAGTTTAGTCAGATAACCCAGAGTACTGGGAAGAGCATACTCAAGGCCCTGGAGCCCAAAGAGCTGCCTTACGTTCTAGTTCTCCCCCTCAGGCACCTGAAAAAGTTCTGCTGAGCTTCACTTTCTTTGCTCATTAAGAGGCAGAGACCAGAGAGCCCATCTCCAACCTAACTAGGGAGCCCCTCGGGTCTTGTCAAGTGCAGTGGGAATGAGGCAGATGCACCTAGAGTAGAGGCCAGCTTTGCCTGAGTGGGCCACCAATCCAGGCCAGAGTGGTCGCCCTCTGGAAGAGGGTCAACGGCGGGCCCCACAGAGGTGCTTTGCCTACCCATTCTGTGCTGTGGAGAAGCTGAGGTGAGGTATGGGGCAGCTGTTTCCTCTGCTGGCCTCACAGGGCACAGTCACAATATCTCTGTGGAACCCTTTCATGTTGAGTAAACCTTTCACTTAGTCTCAAAATTGAGCTAACTTCAGACCAAATCCAAAATTTTTGTCTGCAGTGCACACAGTATCTTTCATTTTACTATGAGGATCTTGGGGGGAAATGTATAAAAATGGATTCTTTTTAAGATATATACATACTGTGTTTTAGAAAAGTAAACTGTTGGTTTTTAAACAGTTGTGAAGCCTGCTTCTCTCCCCATCCCAAAACCTTGAAAGTATGTGCCAGTTGTGGGGGTGGGGCCTTAGTTCTGCGGAGTGGGGTGTAACCCTCAGACCAGCCCCACTGGCCGACAGAGACCCAGGACTCCACACACATGCCGTGACCCGAGCAGACCCTGCAGGAAAACAGAAGTTTTGCTGTCAGCACTGAGCAGTTGCTCAGAATCCCTCATACAGCTGTGGCCCGCTTTGTTGGAAACTGCAGCGTGACCTGATCTTTTAAGCTCTTTCCTCCTTATAGGTATTAAAAATAACAACTGGTCCGCGGGAGCATGGTACCTGCCAGAAGCGCCTGAAATCTGCATTCGACACTCAAAGTGCCCCATGTTTTAATAATCCTAACTTCGTCACCACCTCCAGGAGAGCAAAAATGTGAAATCTGAAAGCAAAGTTACTTCTTTACGATGGAGAAAATCCAAATTGAGGAACTGAGAATTGAAATTGAGGAATACAAGTTCCTTTAAAGCCTCAGGTTCCTTACAGATTTTCTGAGATAGTAAGGAGCATAAATAGGTCGGGGTTCCTCAGATCTTGCAAGTTCCACAGTCACGGCAGAACCTGAATTCAGGCAGGCAGTAGTAGCTGAGAGCTGAAATTCTGACATGCCACCTTGGCTTGGAAACTTACGAGGCCCTTTTGGTTTCCATTTGCTAGAAATTAAGAGACTGTTAAATTGCACCTTTTGATTTTGCATCTGGATTCTAGAGAGATTGTTATCTTTCAGAATCTCTAGAAGTGGAGAGGTGAGGTTCTGAGAAGGGGGGGGCGAGGTGACCTCCTGCTGGTTTTATTTTTCCTCCTTCCATTCTCATGTTCTAGCTAGTGGATTGTACCAGTCCGTGTGTGATCTGTGCAGTCCATGGAGTGTGAATGTCTGTCTGAATAGTGCAGTTGATAGTGAAAAGAAGTGAACAAGGAGTCTCTATCTTCTGGGCAGATTCCATAACTTACTTCTTAGAGCTTGGCTTGCTTTTAGCTTCCCTCCTTCTGTCCTTCTGTCCTTCCTTCCCTCCTCCCTCCCTTCCGTCCTTCCTTCCTTTTTCTTCTGTCTTTCTACTTTCTTTTGGTCTTTTTGTTTTGATCTTTTGAGTATAAGATAGGCTTACTTTATTCAGTACTTTCAGATTTTTTTCTAAAAAAGTGAATACTCTGTGGCATTTTAAGAACTTTCACATTGTAATACAACTGTCACCACCATCCACCTCCAAACCTTTATTATCTCAAATTGAAACTTCTATATCCATTAAATAGTGCCTCACCCCTCCCCTCTCACAAGCAACAGGGTACCAGTTTTCTTTCTTTATGAATTTGACCACTCCAAGTATTCATTCAAGTGCAATCTTCTTTTTAAATTTTATTTTAAAAAGCAAAACAAAAAAAGGATAGAAATGATACAGAATTTCAAAAAAGAAAAAAAGGGAATTAACACTAGTTAATATATTGCCTATTATTTTCTCAGAACTAGTTCAGGTTATAAAATCTAGACACAAACGTGATCGGTCAGTGACAGCACAAACTGTTCTTCTAATGAACTAAGAGTGATTAGTAGTATAGTTGTCTATCTAGCATATATATACATGCATACATTTATATATGTTTATATATGTTTACCAACATACATCTTTTCCTTTCTTTTTTTCCTTTCCCTTATCCCAGTAGTTCTGTCTTTTTGAGCATCAAGTGCAGTCTTGCAGTATCTGTCCTTTGGTGAGTGGTACTTACTTGAGTACCGCAAAGTTTATCCATGTTGTAGCGTGTCCAGAGCTTCCTTGTTTTTAAGGATGAATATTATTCCATTGTATGTCCAGACTACATTTTTCTTGTCCATTTATCCATTAGTGGGCACTTGTGTTATTTGTACCTTTTGAATATTGTGAATAATAAATCTGTGGACATTTGCGTATAAGTATTTGTTCAAATCCCTGCTTTCAGTTCCTTTAGGGTATATACCCAGAAGTGGCATTACTACATGATATGTTAATTCCATGGCTTTGTTATTGTTTTGTGAGAAACTACCATTTTGCTTTCTGCAGTAGCTATTCTGTTTTGGTTTCTCACCAGTAATGCATAAGGGTTCTAATTTCTCCACATCCTTACCAACACTTAGGATTTTCTGTTTTTTCCTTGGGATGGAGGTGGGGGATAGGAATCCTAAATGCATATGAAGTGACATCATGATTTGATTAGTCTTTTCCTTTTTGATTATCAGTGGTGTTGAGCATCTTTCCATGTGCAAATTGGTCTTCAGTGTATCTTTTTAAAAGAAATATTTGTATCAAATAATATATATTGATATTCAAAAATAATTCCTTTCAGAATGTGACATAAATTATGTGCATTTTTAGCTTTATTGAGGTATAGCTGACAAACAAAATTGGGTGTATTTAAACTGTACAACATGATGATTTTAAATGTATATATTGTGAAGTAATTATCAAAATCAGATTAATTAGCACATCCTCAATTCACATAGTTCCATTTTAAAAATTTTTTGCCAGAATATTTAAGATATACTCCTTTAGCAAATTTCAGGTATATGATACAGTGTCATAACTGTAGTTGCTGCCTCAAACCTTAGATCTTCAGAGTTTGCTCATGACTGAAAATCATACTCTTTGACCAACAGCTCTTCAGTCCTCCCATCCCGACCCCTCATTAGCCACCATAGGAGCAGCAACAACACTGAATCGAGTTACTGCAAAGGAGAGAGGTAAAAGATTGGCACTATGGTTTTGTTTTATTTTTCTTTAAAAATATAATAAGTGAAACAGTGTGCAGATTAAATGTTACGTAATAGTCTTTGTAGATAGTATTTCTCAACAAACTAATGATGTGTCTTTGTACTGAAAATCCTATGAAATTAAAAAATACACTCTTAAAAATGTCTATGCAAGTCATTTGCGGTTTTTAATTAATTGGGTTTTTTATTATTTGTTGAGTTATAAGTGTGCCTTTTATAATCTGGATACCAATTCTGTCTCATATACAGGACTTACAGGTATTTTTCCTAAACCATGAGTTGTTTTTACATTCTGTCCCTGGCAGGCTTTGATACACAACAATTTTGAATTTTGACAGTGTCCAATTTATTTGTTTTTATCTTTCATTGCTGCCTGTGCTTTTCCCAAGGCATCATCCTTTAGCTTTTGCTAAGGAATCATTGCCAAATTATGTTTAAATATTTTAAAAGTATAGTTTTTTCCTCTGTAACACCAAAAAAACCAACATAAAAAGTCTTATGAGGAAATTTTGCTTTGAGGGGTTTCTTTTTTACTTGTGTGGAGAGGAATCTTTATATTATTTCAGAATTGGTGGATTTCGGTTTCACTGTGCTCTGTGTCCTCATCTGTTCTTCTCAAGGGAATCCCAAAGGCTCATTTATAGATAAAGAGGAAAGAGAGAGTGAGGCTTAGTCTGAAAATACCCTAAATCATTTTTATTGTAGTAGCCAGGATAGAAAAGACAGACTTTGGAGGGTCCTTTAGCAAGCATGGCTTGCAGAGAGTGTGTCATACTAACCTAGAATGTCATTTGTCTGAGAAGGCTGAGCCCGATTGCCTGACGTCCTCTTTCTTCCTTCAGGCTGGAAAGACATTGGGAACTGGCTGGTCCGTGGGGCAGATCACTAGGAAATCGATTCACAGTCTCGGCCTCCCAAGCAAAAAGGGTTAGCCCCTGTCTGAATCATCAGAAAATGTGTAATCCCTTTTGTAAATACTGATTTCTTTTTAGAAAACTGTATTTCATTTATTTTTATTAAGCACTGAGAAGACGCTTCTAATTTCTCACTCTTCCTCAATGTTATTTTTCAATGACCTTGTGTGCACAAAATCTCCACTAGGAGCAGCCCCACATTCAAAATATTATAGATACTGCTTTGGATAAAAAAGAGTAAATGGTCGCTGCATCACAAATTCATACCGTTGCACATGGAGGAAAAATTAAATACAGAGTGCTTCAAGGACATTCTTTGCACCTAATGGTTCCTGAAGAATGTTTTTAAGTGGTGTGTATGTTTTTAGTTTTTCTCATTACTTATGTCACCCGTGTATTTCCGAGCTGTGGGACTGCTGTTTGCTTTAGACATTTAGGGTTGCGTTAGGTGAGTATTTGTTTCTCTCCCCAGCATGTACGCAGATGGGAGGTCTTTTACTGTGGCTTTTATGCTTTGCTTCTGATCTGGAGAGTGGTTTTGAGTGCCGATAATTGTCCCCATGCTGCTGCTTGCACAGGAACCTGATTTGGGGATACACAGAGCCGTGGGTGTTCAGATTTTTGCACTTTTAAAACGTTGAAGGATGGCACGTTGTACCCAGGCAGCCCTTTGAAGATGAACTGCAGAGAAATGAGTAAATCTGCTTGCCTCGCATAGCGGACTTGAGATCATTTGAATAGCTTTGCTGAGGTGAAGAATGATGGCAATATTTCTCGAACATGCAGGCAACATTTAGACTCCTGAAATCTCATTTGGTTGTTGGTCTTCAGAAATCATAGTCTTTATTCATGGGGCCCGAGGGACAAGGTATTCAGAAACCAGCTTCTTGGCATTGCATACACTTTAAAAGTCATAATTTCTGCAGGAGCTACAAAATGCCTTTAATCGGAAGCATCCCATCTTAACTCTGCTCGGCCCCTCATGACCTCCCTGGGTTGCTTCTCTCCTGATATACTTCTTTATCCAGGGCTCTGGGGACACATGGGTGAGCCTGAGAGAAAGAGAGACGTCAAAGAGGAGCAGAAGTCAGAGTGAGCAACCCAAGCCCTGCTTCCACCTCAACTGGCACCAGGGAAAAGCGTCTTCAGCTGGCACAGGGACTATGGGCACCAGGCCTTGCTTGTTTTCCATGGAAATCCTGGATGTAACAGAGACTGATGCCATTCAGCAGTGAGTGGGAAGCTGCTTTTATGGGGAGGCTTTTTGGCACTGTGTCCAACATACACTCCAGTCAATCATGGTAAAGTGCTTAATAACAGATGTGGTCATTAAGCCTGAAGAACTCTGTCTCTGCTTTTTCATTTTTATCTCAGAGACTAGCGAAGTGCCTCATTAAATCTCCAATCACACTGATTTTTGAGTTGGGCATACCAGTGTTGTCTGGAATCACATATGTGCAAGGGCCGTCTTCAGAAGTCCTTTTCAGAAGTCACAGATACTACTGTGTTAATGGTGGGTCTCTTTGGTTGGGACATTTATGGCCTTTCTGGGCTTTGTTTTCCAGTACTGCACCACATGTTGTTGCCCAGACACAGCCCGATTCCTGTGAGAACCTTGGATAGAAATAGTTTTACCTTTTATGTGCCTGTATGAAGAATATAACATACTCCTGGACTCACATTCAAATTAGATTGCTTATAGCAAAAAGTTATCTTCAACTTTCAGTCTTAGGAAGTTTTCAGATAACCTGAAACAACAGTAAATGATCATATTTTAATAAGATAAATTATCTTGGAAAAATTAATTGTTTCTAAGAAAAAAGTCTTTACTAAGTTTGTTTTGTTTTGTTTTATTTTTAAATGATGAACATGAGTCTGGCTCCTCATTAAAGGACACCAAGTATTTATTCAGTTGGGATGGGTAGAATCTTTCCCTTGCACTCTGCCTGCATGGCAGAGAGCTGGTTCTGTGGGAGTAGATGGCTCTCAGCAATGAGCCAAGCGCTCTGCTTGGGTCTGACAGGCTCTATGTGCACAGTTCCTTTGGACGGTGTGGGTTTGGAAGGCACATTTGTATCAGAGATGGTTTGTTTGTTTCTAATCCAGAGTGGTCATGCATCCATTTTATAAAATTTTATAGAATTTATTACCTTGTCTCCAGATGCAAATTTTGAGTTTTCAGAATTTGTCCAAGATATTTTCTTGGTTGACTAGATTCTTAATTTTATCTCTCTGAACCTGGCCCATGAAATAGATAACTCAGAGCAGAACTAAGATTTAATTTCGATAGTTGTATTAATAAAGCATAGACACCTTGAAGAAGAACTGTATATATGACATTTGTACACATATACATATAAGGGCAGTACTAACCTTAATGACACTTCATATTTGTTTACTCATATGAAACCTAATATTTATAATTCAATTTTTACCACCTTGATTCATTTAGACATTTTCCTTCATTGATGTCAAACATGTTTCTTTCTAACTATAAAATTACTAAGGTGCAGACTCAGATTATGCTACAGCGAAATCAACTTTAAGACATTATTTCTGTATACAGCTTCAGTCTAAAAATGAGAACTCTTAGGTACTGTAGCCATGACATATGGTTCAAGCCAAGATATTGTCCTGGTTGCTAGAATAGCAAAGCTTTTCTTTAAATAAAATTCAGAACACTGTCCTTATGTTTTTCCTAAGATTGACAAGACCTTCTGTGTTCATAGAACTCCTCTTTAGCTCCAGTCCCACTGTTGGAGAAAGTAATTTTGCTAAGTTCACTGTAAGATAAATTGGGTATTTGGCCAACCAAGAGTGGCCCTGGCCTCAAGCGCCACCTCCTGGTTCAATGGATCATGTCAGAGATTGCTTCCCAAAGTTATGGGGGCTCCAGCAGGGCATCTTTTTTTCTTATTATGAATGCCCTCTGCAGTTATTTGTTTCTCTTTACAGCCCTCTGGATTCATTTTAGCTGTCTGCGACTCACCGGATATTCTCTTGACTGGCCTCAGCCTCTCAGCTCACTCTCTGAGACGATGATAATGCTTTGGGACCTCATAGCTCCCAGTCTTGGTCTAATTCAGCAATCATCTATTTAGTATCTGTTAAATTCTTACAGATGGGGAGAGAAGTTGAAAGAAACTGAAGAGAGGTGGAATGGGAGATGAGATAAATCCATGGGATTTATTTTCAAGAATCTTATGATGTAGTTGAGGAGATGGGATTGGCTGTGTCAAAAGATGACCAGTAGCCCCAAATAACACAGGAATCAGATGAAGGGTATGGAGAGTTGGTTCCACTGAGGATTTTTATGTAGTTACTAGTGGGAAAAAACCCTGGAAATATGTTTACTTTACCTTAAATACATTATTAAATAGATGAGAATGAAAGACTACAGTATTGCAAAAAGAAATAAATTTACAGGACGCTTATATTACAGTTTGATTTTCAAACACTTAGGGAAGCTTACTTGTTATCTGAAGGAATCAGAAATGAACCATAGACTTCTGTCAAATTAACAGAATAGGAAGAATATATTCTAGGCAGGAAACTATTTCCATCCTCTATAGCGCCTTCAATTGAGGTAGTCTTTGTGTATATTAGATCCATTTGATTTTACTTTCCCACTTTAAATGATCAGGAAGTTTAATACCTTGAACAAATGACAGTAGTATTGTTTATGTGGCTTGCTTCTCTGTGAGAAGGAAATGGATGTGCTCCTGGTGATGGGGTCACACGTGTAGCCACTATAGTTTCCAGTATGTACAAGAAAGCAGAGGTGTTGCTATTTGAGATTTTGAAATTACTACATATGTAGATATAGATGAGTTGAAGAAAGAATTTATAATAAAGATAAAAAGGAAATAACGCAATAAAGCCAATAATGAAGGGGAAGAGAGAAATATTAGGGCTTACGCAGTCTGTGGCCCTGCTGAGTTCACAACTCACAATTTCAGTTCAGCACCTTCAGCTTCCTTGGTTCAGTTGTTGATAAAGAGTTATCAGAAGTTGCCAAAAATAAGTTTTTCCCCACAAAAACTAATTATTTCAATGTGAATGTTACAAGTTTTTCTTTGTTGTTAGTGTTAAACCTGGTGTACATTTATGCCCACTTAGCACAAAAGAAATGCTTGTCTCATCTAGTTAAGTACAAATGCTTATGTATATTTAGGGCCTCTCAAAATACTCTTTCATTTTTTATTTTTTATTTTATTTAGAAAAAAAAAGCAAACAGAAAAAAGGGTAGAAATAATACAGAATCCAAAAAAAAAAAAAAAAAAAGAAATGCCTAGTTGGTAATTTACATATTGTTATCTTAGCAGTAGTTGTTCAAGTTACAAAATCAAAGCATAAAGAGTGGACAAACAATGACAGTACAAACTATTCTGTTTGATAGGCTAACAAAAACTTAGTAGTATTGTTATCTATCTTACACACTTAAACATCCATACAGTTATATCCTTTAGAGCACTTTCTTTCCCTTTCATTATTACAGATCTATTATACATTTTAGATCTTTTTACCCTTTCAGTTTTTATTATTTTTATACTAGAGAGACAATGTGATATTTACAAATATGAGTCTGATTTATTTCACTTATGAGGATAGTTTTAAGTTGCCTCCATTTATGTGTAAAAGCCTCAAGATCATCCTTTTAAAATACTCTTTTATTGATTGTCACAATGTGACTTTCATCAAAAACCATCTTTCTCAAAATCAGGCTTTATAAATATAAGTCATTTTCTTCTGCTTTCTGTTGTATTTTTAGCATAGATTCTTAATTACTTTGTAATAACAATTTGTCTTTTTTGTAAATTAGATTTATATAATACTTCATAAACAATGAAGCAAACAGGCCAGTCCTTTAGTTACTGTAGACTCCAGCAATCTGCTAATTCTTGAGGGTTCATTCTAAGGGGTTCCTGGTTATCATTTTGGAAAAAGAGAAGTAAGTTGACAGAAACTTTATATTATTGTTTGATTTTCATACAGGGAAGTTTACATGTAATCTGAGGTAATCATAGAAATGAACTATAGACTTTGTTGAATTAGAAGGGTAGGAAAAATATATTCCAGGCAGGAATCTATTTTGTGGAAGTTCACTGAAAGGGGTCCCTGGACCCGCCCACTCAGGCAGGAGCCTGGAATTAGGCTGTCTAGCAAAAGAGATGCAGCGTTTCAAAGAAGTTCTTAGCATAGCAAAAGGCTGCCTTTGAGAAACTGGCTCTGTTGCCTGCCTCCTGTAGTTTGTATTTATTGTTTCCCACAGGCTTCCGTTTCCTCACTCTGAGCCCCTCTTGGGTGCTCCCTTAGCTGCTCCCAAATGTGTGTCCCAGATCACTTCATCTTGCTCATACCTTGGATGAATACCAGGTCTACAAGAATCATACACAAATACAGCCATGTTATCATAAACCACCTGTTGAGAAAACAATGCCAATGAAAAGAAAGGCTTGAGCTTTGAAAGGAGTTTACAGTTGATTAAGTAGTGATTAAACTCTCAGAAGTGCCTGGTTTTCTTCAGAGACTACATACATTTTCTTTAATTAAAACAAATATTTTTTCAAGTGAAACTTTCGTTGTATTTTATGTTTGCAATCAACTCGTATTGCAATTATTTCATTTCAACTCCATGATTTCCCACTGCAGTTGATGCCACTGCAGTAAACGTTAACTAGCATAATCCTTGCCTTTCATTTTACATTGGGAAAACATTTGGATCCAGAAAAACTGATTTAGATACTCAGAGCTTTATTTTTCCTGTGGGTCATTCATTTATTCATTCAGTCATTCTGAGTAGTTCTGAGATACTATGGAATCCTCCTTATGTAGCAGGAGCACAGAGATGAACAGTTTACTGTTCTGACATTAAAGAGTTCATTGGTTAATGGCACAGTGAGCACGAAAATGGCAACTCTAGCAGTGTGTGTTAGTACCCTGAGAATGATCATATCACCTGCTGTCAGTGTGTTCTAGGGTGTTACATGAACAAGCAAGAGGGATGTCATGTCAGCCTGGGAGCTCTGCTAGGAGGAAAGGACACTTGATCTTTGAAGAATGAGTGTGTATCAAGTCAACCGTTCCAAGCAGCAACAACGTGGCTCAGACAGAGTGAAGACCTGTGATGTTCGGGGATTGCTCAAGTGATATGTACATGTGAGAGTTTGCTGGGTAATGAGGTAGACTTAGATCATCTTTAGTCTCAAATGTTAGTTTTGACTTGTCTTCAAAGTCATGCTCTCAAAAGCTTCTAAACCAAAGAGTATAACTCTCTGATTTGTGTCCTTTGAAGTATTATAGAGGTTAGTTTGTAAGTTGATGAGTAAAAGGGATGAACTGATTAAACAAAAAGCTAACCAAAATTAATATTTCTAGACACTGGTTTTAAAACCTCACTATCAGTAAAGTGGTAATAAATGGGATTAGAGATGCCAGAGGACTCTTGTCGCTTTCCTCAGATACGACACAGCCAGCAGGCACTATCCTGAACCAGCATGTAGGCCTCCCCAGAGGGGAATGTGCCGGCTCCCAGAGGCTGTTTTTATATGTGTACCAAGAGTGGCATCAACCACAGAAATATGTAATTGTGTCTTTATTATCTTTGTATATAGAAGTCACATTATTAGGCAAGAGAAACTGGTAGCACCTTTAAATGTGGCTTAATGTCACCCTAAGGGGAAGCTAGTTAGGAAATAGGTTTGCGATCTTGTGCACGTGAAGAATTTCTTTGGACCACAGCAACATGTCTGTAAAATTAGAGCACTTCCTGCTAAAGGCTGAATTCAATGAATCATAGGCATTCAAGAAGTTAATAAGAAAGGTAAGGAGGGAAATATAACTCTCTGTAAATTTGCTTGCCACAAGTGCTGCTTTCCTGCTGATGTTTTGAAAGGGAAGTAAGGCAGGAGGAAGTTAGCGGTCTGCCAGAGATCAGTTCTGTCACGAGCCAGACCAGAACTTCCCTCATCACTGTACCCTTTGTCTCCATGCCTCTAGATCTGACTTTCACTGCAAATGGCAGAGGACAAGTCAGGAGTCATAGGGCCATCAGAAGAAAGAATTATGGATAATGGAAATGAGGATGGAGTGTGGAGAGTGCCTTTTAATTTTTGTGTCAATATGATATTGTTCTCCAGCTCTTAGGGTCAGTCAGGGTCATTTCTTGGATGAATAAAAGATCTGTCTAGACACCACAGGAAGTGGTGTGGCTATTTAGGCATGTAGCATTTTATCTAGTAATACAGAGCCCTATTTTAAGAGCCATACTGTTGGGATTTGGGTTGTGGCTTTTTATGTTTGCGCATGTATGCGTTTGGTGAAGTGGAGGTGGGAGAGGAGACTGCTCAGGCATTTTCTTCTGAATGTCGTCTCCTGACCAAATGCAGCTTTGAATAACTATTGTCTTTTTGCTTGCTTGTACACCCTCAGCAGTTTCCATATGTATTATCTCAAATCTTCAAAACCTTGACCATGGGGTCTTAAAACCACAAGATCTTTGTGGCAGTGCCTGTGCAAGGGACACCTGTGGTCACCCCACATCCTGGTCCAGATTAGTGGTTCAGAACTGCATCCACTGTGAAAAGGGCAGCTGAATCACCATGTCACTGGTTATTTGAGACATCTGCAGAGCATAAACATGGAAGTAATTTATGTACTTTCTGATTCACATTCTCAGTGAAGTAAGTTAGCTTAATCACTTGGAGAATCAAACTTTTAATGAGTTTGCATTTCAAGAAGCATTTGTTGGTTCAACACATGGATAAACTATTGTTTTAGAAAGATTAGGATGGTTTTACCTGAGGGAGAGGTGATTTTATGGAAGCTGATGAAACTGAGTTCTGGCTTCTAGTGTTGGACCACTTACAAATTATCTCTGTAACACATGATTAATCATCTTAACTTGGGGATCGAATTATTTCATCCATAAAATAAAAGTCATTAAGGTGTTTCACCTTGGACATTTCTGTTCTACTGTTTCTTGGCACAAAAGCTCTGTGAAAATCAGGATATATATATATATATATATAGTGGTTTGGGAACTTTCAGGAGCAATGAATATTAAAAATCTAAGTAATATAATCATTAGAAGTATATTCTCTCTGTGTGTGTATGCACTTGTGTATGTACCCATGTTTACCTTAATAGGATCTGGATATGGAAATTGTCAGGAAAATTTTCTGAAATCTTGCTTCTATAGAAATTCTTTTCCTCCTAAGGTCTTTGTTCTTCTGTGGGATTTTCTTCTCTCAGAAATGATTTTTGAGGAAAGAAAAGACTTGACTTGCATTGCTTAGCTGAGACCTAATAGTGAGGACCTCAGTCAGTGAAGATTAGCTTACTGATCCCGAACTAGACAAGCAGGTGACATGTAGGCATACCAGTGATGGGAGCAGGTGGCCTGTTGTCATCCTTTCTACTATTGCTGTATGTGCCACTGGGAAGGATGTTCCTGCATACCTGGCTTCCTAGCATCGTCCCTGTCCTCCCTGCACTGTGTGCAAGAAAGACTCAAGATTCTGGTGACATTCAACATCCTACTGTACATCAAAGAATTACATTTGCTATTCTTTCTCCTTATTGTAGATAGATTTTTTCTTTTCAAAATACGTTGCCTTCTTTCGTTGTTCTGTTGTGATTAGAATTTTTGCAGTTTATATTGAGTTAGGGATTAGTGAATAATGAAATGTTGCAAGTTCTTCAACAATCAGTATTTTTGGTTGAAGATGCAAAAAGTAAAGCAATAGATTCTTTTCCTCCTGGGTTAATCAAGTTCCATTTTCTAGGACACTTTTCTTAAACCTATTCACCCTTGGAGCACGTAAGACTTCATGAAGTGTTTGGATTTGCCCTAAGAAAATGTTAACCTGTGATGCTCATCACCATTCTTGATCTGGCTCCAACCTTCATCCTTCGCTCATTTACTTTTCTGCTTGGCACTCCAAGCAATCTTGCCTATTTGCCTTTTCTCCTTCCTTTGCTTCTGGTTCCTCTATTTATAATCTTTTTTGCTTCCTCTACTCAGCAGTGAGATATACTTTCTAAACTTTCATACTTACTTTACAACCCTGTTGTGACCTTAATTACATTTTACGTTGCCTTCCTATTGCTATCTACCTACTACTTGTACATGAGGTTGAAAAGATGACTTTCACTGATGTTTCATTAGCAAAGACTTTTAAAAGTTTCCATCAGAAAAAAAGTCAACATATTTATGTTATTAGCACAATTGATGGCATTTGAATTAGATCTGTAGATTAGGTGGTATTGGTGTAAGAACAAGATCAGGACCTCCAAAAGTAAGGGAAATACTGTAACTCCCAACCTGATAGATGTCTAAAATGTCAAGTACGTGTTCTCTAAAATCAAATAATTAATTCTAAGGACAATGGAAGGAGGTTAAGAGTAGGAAATATTTGTTGAGGGGCTGAGATAGAGCTCCTGAGAGGGAGGAGGAGCCCGAAGTGAGTTGCTGAAGACCCCATTTCTCAGGGAAAGTTTTATACGTGACCATGTGGGTATAGCATGGGTTTACAGCTATAATCAACCAATAAGATTATAAGTATAGCCATTAGGTAATATTGATCCAATAAGGAAGCAGGTCACATAGCCAATGCACATGGAAAGAACAAAGAACTTCTTAGGAGGTGACGAGCCAAAGGTCTTGGTTACTGACAGAGGCAACTGATACCTTTCCAGACTTCAGTGGACCAGGTGTTACCACTTACCTCAGGCCTGGTTATTCCATCTTTATCTGGAGGCGGCCTCCAACAAATGTGCCTTCAGCTACCATTGTAAAGAGTTTTCATCTTTGCCCTGACTCTCTTGAGGACCCAGCTCCATCTACAATATTTCTGCCTATAATATTTCTACCTATTTCTACCTACTATCTATAATAGTATTACTGTATCAATGCTTAATTTCCACATTAAGGTTGCCATCATTATATATGCCAATATCCTTAGGAAATGCACACTGAAATATTTGTATGTAAAGGGGCATGATGTGTATAAATTACTCTTGAATTGTTGGAAATATCTTTGTATATTGCACATAAATGTGCATAGATGGGCATTCACTCTTCTAAATCTCAAGTAAATTTGAAATTATTTCAACACAAAAAAATTTAAAAATAAATTAAGAAATTTAAAACTGACACAAAAAACATTGTACATCTTGGGGTTATTCTTTTTTTTTCCTATTGAGGTTTTGGAGTTTCTTTTTTATTCTAATATTAGAAGATGTGTAGTGTGCAAATATTTTCTCCCATTCTATAGGTCATCTCTGCCTTCTGCTGATTGTTTACTTTGTTGTGAAGGTTTTTAGTGTGAGGTAATCCCATTTGTCTATTTTTGCTTTTGTTTCCATTCTTTTGGGGTCTTGCTCAAAAAATCCTTACCCATTCCAATGTCCTCAAGAAATTTCTCTGCATTTTCTAATAGTTTCAGGCCTTACATTTAAGTCTTTGTTTTGTTTAATTTTTTGGTAACTGATCAGAGATGGTGTATAGCTGCATTCTTTTGCATGTGGATATCCAGTTTTCCTAGCACCATTTGTTGAAAAGATCGTTCTTTCTCCAGTGTGTGTTCTTAACACTGTCTAAATCAACTGGCTGTAGTTGTGCGGGTTTACTTCTAGGCTGTCTATTCTGTCCTGGTCTGTGCACCAATTTTTATGGCAGCGCCATGCTCTTTTAATTACTAAACTTTGCTATATGTCAGGTAGTATAATGCCTCTTGTTTTGTTCTTTTTGCTCAAGATGGTTTTGGGAGTTTTTTTTTGTTTGTTTCTGTTTTTTGTTTTTTGTAAGTTCACATAAATTGAAAACATTCTTTTTTGTTCTGTGAAAAATGTCATTGGTATTTTGATAGGGACTCCATTGAATCCATAAATAGCTTTAAGTAATATGGAAATTCTAACAATATTGTTTTTTTCCAACCTGTCATGTATCTTCAATTTATTTCATCAGTGTTTTATAATTTTCATTGTTCTGGTCTTTCATCTCTTTGGTTATATTTATTCCTGAGTATTTACTTTCATTTTTTATTAGATATTATAAATGAGACTGCTTTCTTGATTTCTGTTTCAGATATTTGACTATTGTCATATAGCAGAGCTACTGATTTTTATGTTGATTTTGTATCCTGCAAACTTACTGAACTTGTTTATTAGTTCTAATAGGTTTTTTAAGGAGACACGTTGGTATTTTCTGTACATAAGATTATGTTATCTTCAGTGACAGTTTTACTTCTTCTTTTTAAATATTTTTAAAATTAATTTATTGATATACTTTTGACATACATAATGACCATATTCATTATAGGGAATTTGTACCTGTACATATTATATCTTTATTCTTTATTTTTTCCCATTTTCCTCCCTCTCCTTCAATTCTTCTTCCCCTCCCCCTTTACAAAGCTTTGTTTCTAGCGCCCTTTATTTCTTTCTCTTGCCTAACTGCTATGGCTAGGACTTCCAATACTATGTTGAATAAAAGTGGTAAAAGTGAGCATGCTTGTCTTATTCAGGATTTTAATTTTGCAAACCTTTAGCCTTCATTTCAATATTGTATTATTAGCACCTAGTCCTTTATTATATTAAAGAATATTCCTTTTATATCTAATTTATGCAGAATTTTCATCATAAATTGATGCATAATTTTACATCCATTTAAATGATCACATTGCTTTTATCCTTCATTCTGTTGATGTGGTATATATTTCTCATGTGGAATTCCACATTTATTGATTTACATATTTTGAATCACCCTTGCATCTTGGGAATGAATCCTATTTGATCATAGTGAATAATCTTTTTTAATAAATTGTTTGATTTGGTTTGCAAACTATGTTCATCAAACATTTTGACCTGTAGCTATCTTTTTGTTTTGTATCCTTGTCTGGTTTTGGTACCTTGGTAGTGTTGGCTGATAGAATGAGTTTGAAGAATTCTTTTCTTTCCCTTTTTGGAATAATTTAATAATTTTTATAACCTCTTCTTTAAATATTTGATAGAATTCAACAGTGAAACTATCTGTTCCTAGGTTTTTCTTTGATGGGAAACTTTTTGTTACTTATTAAATCTTACATATTATTAGTCTGTCCAAGTTTTTTATTTGTTTATGATTCAATCTTGGTAAGTTGTGGCCACAAATTGTCCATATTTTCTCACAGTTATCAAGCTTTTTGGCATAGATAAAATGATCTCTACTAATGTTTTATATTACTGTGGTGTTGATAATAATGACTTCTTTCTCATCTGATTTTATTTATTCAGATTTTTTTTCCTTAGTTGTTAAGGGTCTCTCAATTTTATCTGCTCAAGAAGTAGCAGATCTTTTATGTTCTTTTTTAGTTTTATTTCATTTTTATTACGTCTTCTACTAATTTTGGGTTTGTTCCTATTTTTCAAGTTCTTTGAGCTGCAGTGATGGAGTTTGAGACTTTTCTATTTTTTATGTCTCCAGTGATTGTTAAAAATGTCTTTCTTTGTACTGCTTTTGCTGTGCTTCACATGTTTTAGTATGATGGATTTCTATTTTTATTAATTTCAAGAGATTCTTTAATTTCATTATTAGTCTACTGGCATTCAAGAGTCCATTGTTCAATTTCCGTAAATTTGCATAGTTCTAAATTTTTTTCTTGTGTTTACTTATTAGTTTGATTACATTGTGACCAAAAATGATACTCTATGCAATTTCTACTTTTTTTTTTTGAGGTACTAAGAGTCAAACCCAGAGCGTTATACGTGCTAGGCAAGAACTTTATCACTGTGTCATATCCCTAGCCCCTGACTTTAGTTTCTAAAAATCTTCTGAAACTTGTTTTGTGGGCAACCATATGATCTACCCTAGAGGATGCTCCATGTGCTGTAGGGAAGAATGTATATTCTGCAGCTGTTGGGTGAAATGTTCTATAGATGCATTTTAGGTCCATTTGATCTGGAATGCAGTTTAGCTCAGCTATTTCTTTATTGACTTGTTTTGTTTTGGTCTGGATAATTTGTCCATTACTGAAAGTGAGGTATTAACAACTTAACGGTTGACCCTGAGTGTCACTCCACAACATGTTTAAGTACCATCCCAAGCGTCACTTGGGCAGATTCCGTTTCAACTAGTCAATTCTTGTATTGAATAAATTTGATAAAATTGTCATTTTATATTTTCTGTTATATTATCTTAAAAAATTAACAAAAATATGCAATATTTGGTCATCCTGTATTAAATAGTTGGACTGGTGTTTAAAGAATCTTACTATTTAAATTTTTGCATACTAATACCAATACTATGAACATGGAAAACCAGTTCAAATGCAGACAAATAAAAAAAATTTTGTGAATGAAACAGTAACTCAAAGAAGAGCTTCAAATCCAGTCTTTAATGTGTTACAAATAACCTGTAGCATGGGGTACATAGTGAACTCTCCAGGTTATGAGGTAGTACAATTCTTCTGCATAAAATAGATTAATTCTTTTGGATAAACACATATTAAATGGTTAAGGATAAATGACATGATAATCTGAGACACAGCTTTTTGTAAAGCAGATGCACTTCAAAATATTGACATTGGTGAGATCATGCCTCTGGACACAAAAGAAGAAACTGGGATTAGGTGATGTGAGACTCTTGCCAAGAGATAAAATGTAAAGTTAAGATTTCAGAATTAGGCTGGGGATTTAGCTCAGTGGCCTAAGCACCAGCCTGGCAAGCGTGAGGTTGTGAGTTCAATCCCCGGTACCAAAAAAAACAAAAACAAAACAAAACAAAAAGATTTCAGAATTAGTTCAGGTGATTTCTTCTATGTACTACTTCTACTCACGATGCCATCAAAATGATTGGCATTATTAAGAGATATTTTGGACATAAACCAATGTAATTTTGGTATGGAAATACTTAAACATAGTCATGCTGGTTTTCTATTTCTGGGTAACATTATCTTACAACTCAGTAGCATAAAGCAACAAACATTTATTGCCTCACAGTTTCTGTTGGCCAAGAATTAGGAGTAGCTTAGCTGGTGGTTCTGGTTCCGGGTGTTCTGAGGGTGTAGTCAGTACGTTGGCAGGGCCACAGCTATCTGAAGCCTTGACAATGGCTGGAGGACCTTGTTCCAAGATGGCTCACCACGTGGGCCTTGGCAAGGGGCTCCCGTTCCTCACGTTGTCAGTCTCTGTCTAGGCTGCTTGAGTGCCCTGGTGACACGGCGGCTAGCTTCCCACAGAAGCAAGATCCAAGCAAGCTGAAACCACAATGTCTTTATGACCTAGGGTTGAAAGTTACATTCTTGTCACTTCCGCTGTATCCTGTTGGCTGCCCCAGTCTACTTTCTACTCAGTGTGAAGGAAATTCTGTGGTCGGGGACCACCGTGGTGACTTGGAGACTGGCTGCAACAACAGAGTATAATAATAGTTATTAGAGCATGGCAGAAGAAAAGAAAGAGCAAATTTTCTAAAGGGGTAAGAGGGCTTTTTCCTTTTTCTTAGTGTTTAGGTTAAGAAAATTAGGTCTTTCAAGGTTGAAAGAATCAATAGGGATGTCACTAAGGTGTATTAAATCATGATTTTGAGAAAACAAATATGATTTTATTTGCAAGATTCTGGAATGAGAAATAGTATTTAAGTTTTTTTCTCTAATAAAGAGGTAGTATGTTTTGTTCACCTAATATGAGATAGGATAGAGTCTACAAAATGGAACTGGGATTCAAAGTGCCTTAGATCCAAAATAGCTCTCCCTGATATCAACCATTCTTTCTCTCAATTCTACTGATTCTTTTTCCATTGATTTTTTTTGCTTACTTCTTAATCCTCAGGTCTTTTACCTCATTCTTGTTGCACTATCCTCTACCTGGTCATTTGCCTCCAAAAGATTTGGTCACTTGATTGGGTTCTATGTGTATTATATATTAATTTCTCAAACACCTCTTCCCCTACTCAAAGACTGCAAGTGAATTCCCTGTAAGCAGAAAATGTAACCTGGGCTCCTTGGCCTGCTGCTCAAGGTCTTTCATCACCATGCCCTCTCTCCTTTCTAACACTGCTTCTCAGGATCCCCACCTCCAGAGCTTGACTTCTGCCTTTGTCATTGCCTTACACCATTTTCCTTGCCTTGTGACTGCCTTCTAGAGTTTTCTTTTCTCAGAGCTCCTTTTAGCTGGGTGTGAGGCTGAGGACGGATCACAGGCATTTAGCTACCAGCCAGGTTTGTTCAAATCTCAGCTCTGTCCTGATGTTTGACTTTAGGCGAGACATTTGATGTCAGTGTTACCATGTTGGGATAATAGATCTTCTCCCCTGGAGTCAGGGAGGGTACATGTGTGAGGAGCCACCCAAGGATTTCCAGTCCTTTTTATGTTTTCAAATCTTTGGTCAAGTTTGACCTCTGTCATGTGCCTTCACACATCACATTGATTTCTGTTCCTTTTAAAGTTCTAGCAAGTCATTTCTAAATTGCCTTATTTATCAAATAATCATATTTTTAAAAATTATTTTTCTCCTCATTAGATTTTGAACTGTTAAGGGCAAAGCATGACTTATAAGTCATAGAAGTCCACCTACTTTCTTGCATTTAGATCTTTAATGCATATTGTTTTGTGGATTTTTCCTATATGTTACATGAGTATTGGAGTCATAAGGTCATTGAAATGTGAAAAGTTGATGACAAATGGGTCACCAAGATCTTCCCTTAATTATCCCTTAATACCATTAACAAAGTGACTATGGGGCTCTCTCATTAAGTAGATGAAGCCATCTCTCTGTGTTCCCATAGCAGCTTGTTGTGGTCTCAATTGTAGTATGCATCATGCTGTATGGAAACTGTCAGTTTGTGTCTGTTTTCCGTGTAGGGCTGTGAGGTCCCTGAGAGTAACTCAGTGCCCGGCATCCTCTGTGTTTGCTTAGGTTTTGGTTAGTGTGAATGCCACGGAATGCTATAGTCATGATTAAACCCTTACTTGATGCTAATATGTAGGAGTTTGGGGTGGGTGGCTTGTTTATAAACTATTACAAATTTATAAAATAGTATTCAACGGTATTTTTCTTTTATTAATGTTAGTGATTCTGCTCTTAGCTTGTATGCTTAGAAGCTTTCTAAGAATACTATATGACTGCCATTACGATAATTTCACTTATTTACAATACTTTTGTTGGGAGATTTGGTGTAAGAAAAAATGACACGAGGTCCTTAAACAAAATCTACATTGTGCATATACTGCTTGAATTAAATAGCAGTGCATGGGCAATAGAATATATTGTTAGACTGAGTAGCCTTGGGGCATAGTTTAGGTCTTAGGTGTTCCCCCAGTGTCCGTGTTTTCAAGGCTTGTTCTGCAGCATGGCACTGTTAAGAGGTAGTGGAATCTTTAAGAAACGGGGCTTGGTTGTTTCCTGGTGCTGGGACAAAATACCAACACCTTTAGTTTAAAGAAGGAGAGCTTGATTCTGGATCATGGTTTCAGAAGTTCCCACCCATGATTAGTGACCCCATGGAGGAGCACCATGGTAGAAGGGCATGGCAGATGAAAACTTCTCAACGCAGCGAGGAAGCAGAGAGAGAAGGGAGGAGCCAGGGACAAGAATCCCTCCTTTCAGGTCCCACTCCCAGGGACCGCTCCACCAGACCCACTTCCTGACAGCACTTTCAGCCAGGATCACATCAGTGAGTTTAGTCCACTGACAAAGTATAGCACCCCCGTGATACAAGCATCAGTAAAGTTGTGTTTGCACTGAAGTCCTCGGCTGAGTTTGTTCTCAGCGTAACCACCAGTGTTACTGTTTTGACATTTTTAATACTTTGAAACTGGACTGGTCATGCTCTGTTCACAGATTCACAGTCCCAGAAAGAACACAGCCCATTACCTTCTGCCCTTTCTGAGTAATGTGAGGAGAAGCAAGTGATACATTCTTTTTAAGTAATGCCTTACAGTAGTGTGATAGGTGACTAAATTAAATAGAAATTGATACACAGTCAAGGGGCTAGCTCTTGAGGAAGTCAGCACGAAAATAAAGACGTCAGAATTGTGACTGAAGGTGCATCTGAAGACCAGGTCTCAAAATAAAGATACAGTGGCCAGTCCTACTTGCCTCCCTAAGGGACAAACAGTAACTTGAGATTATATTGTAATTAGCACCACCTGGTCCAGTAAGTCCAGCTAGGCATCAGTCACCCAGGTGGGTGACCAGAACATCTGAACCCATGTGTTGTGTTTTGTCCATGTGGCCTTGCTGCATGACTTACTTTTTATTGGGTCAATATTAGCTAAGCAGCTGTACTTGTATAGCTTGTGTAGGTTGTATACTTGTATACTTGTATAATTGTATAGGTTGGTTGTATCTGTAGTTTGACCCTGGATGTACCCACATTGTGACTTTGCTGTATAAATTACCCTGACAGAGGGCCTCGGTGCTAACTCACTTTTGGGACCCCTCCTGTCTCTCAGGAGCTCTCAATAAAGTTTTCCTGGTCTTAACCTGTGTTCCTTAGAATTCATTCTTCGATATTTGGGAACATGAACTTGGCACATCTAATGCCTAGCGGGTAGGGAGTTAATTTCTACTATATCAAAGTGAACACGTGAAATAGGTGACTCTTGGTACCTGGGGGAACACTGTGGAAAACTAACTACACTTAATTGAGACATCAGTTTTAATTTGAAGGACTATAGGCTTGAGAAAAAACTAGACAAGGGCACCCAAGTTATTTCCATGTGCATGCTTAATAATTCTAGAAAGGTAATAGATTTTAGAGCCAAAAGCAATTGTCTAGAATTATTTATCCCTCTGTTGTTACAAAAATAAATCAGTAACTCAGTACCCCATCATTTATTCTCCTTAACATGCAGATAAAGAAGCCGTCTGTTATTAGAACCCATACTCATCCCTTGCAAGGGTTTTATTCAACCTGATTATTTATGAGGACTTTCTGTGGTAGGATAAGCAAACCCTGCTTTCTGAGGGGGTTGCAAGGCGGCAAGAGTTAACTCTGCAGGCTGTTTCCTCCTTCTAATAGGAGCTCTTTAGCAATGCTAATCAGTGGGACTGATTTTCTGTTTTGATTTTTCTATGATAATTATGTGAATGATCTGGGATGCAATCAAGTTTGCACTAGGGGGTTCATGCAAATGAATTATTTTTTTTTACATGTAAAATTTTGTTAAATGGAATCATAAGGAACATTATTTGAAGATGAAGACTGAGTAGGTGAGGACAGCTTAATGCTCAATTTAGAGTTTGAATATATTCAAGCTATCTGTTTTTAATGAAGTAAATTAGCAGTGTGTTACCTTTTAAAATTGAAATAATGCTATTTCTTAACAATTGTATTTTGTTTTAATTTGTACTCCAAAGGGTAAAGTTACCATGGGATAGGATGGCACAACATAGAGGAAAGAAATAATAAAAACATAGTGGGTCTTTTCTCCTTTAGGATAGGAATCAAGGGAACCGATATATACTCCCCAAAACATATAGAAAAAAATATGGAAAGGTTACATGCTATACTCTATCAATTGCTTATTTGGATTCCATAACAATGTCTTCATCAAATAAACTGGAACAAAAAGACAGTTCACATGTCTGAATATAATGAAATGTATCATTACTACAGTTGTTTATAGTTTATTAGTGTGTTGTGAGATGCCTTCCCTCTCCACTATCTGTAACATGTACATTCTTTTCTCAGGTTTAACCAGCTTATGTAAATTTGCATGATCCCTGCATTTTGATCTAGAAATTCTTTTCACTTTTTGTCATTTTATTCTCTAATACAGAATATTCCAGAATTTGGTTAATTTCTAATTTAAATTAGTAAAATTCTTTGAGGTGAAGAGACCAAAGCATTTTTATATGAACACACACAAACACACACACAACTTTAATGTGCTGATACTTTCTTTCCCGCAAATGCCCTTGCAACTTTGTAGTGCAGTTTGCAATTTCTCAATACTGAATTTTAAAAGCAGTGGGGAGATGACAAATTCTGCCCTTTTTCTGCCCTCCCCGCTCACAGAGGATGCATCAGGTGCAAAGCATGAAAAGAAGCTGGAAGATCAGTGTCACGATTTTTGCTTATTAAAAGAGAAGACACAGTTTCTTTCTTTTTCTTGGCAACTTGATTCTCTTCTGGCAATTTCTAGCTTTACAGACTAAACATTTCTAATTGGTAAATGGATGGTTTGATTTGAGATGGTGACTTAGGAAATAAACTCCCCAATTTAGTGTAATTGTTTATGAGTAGGTGGCAGATTACTGCTTCCTAGCCCTGATTTTGCTTTGGAGGAAAGAATGAAAGCTCATATATGTGTTTCACATTTCACTGAAATTAAATACTTATTCTGACAAAGAAAAGCTATGAGACAGAGATGTGTGCTCTGCTTACTTGTTACAACCACATATATTAAAGCTTTCTTTTTCTGATGAATGAGGGAGATGCTAGCTGAATCTTAATATATCTTCAGCTGTGAA
The DNA here is from genome assembly GCA_004027295.1 of Dolichotis patagonum. Lineage (NCBI taxonomy): Eukaryota > Metazoa > Chordata > Mammalia > Rodentia > Caviidae > Dolichotis > Dolichotis patagonum. The sequence continues at coordinate 47,343 of PVJX010002871.1, read as the reverse complement.
ATGGGGACAACAAAAATCCCTAGTTTTTCGGTAAGTGGCTATGAGGATTAAATAATTCGCATAAAAGTCTCAGTAACGTATTGAGCTCACAGCATTAGCCAGGAAATGATAGCTGCTACTACTACTACTATTATTAGTATTAATGATGATCATAGTCATCATGTTTTTATTTATGTTCAACTTACGCTAGAGTAGCTTCTTTAGTTATGTTAGACTTCAGATTTTACAACTTCGTGTCATGAACCTGTGAGAAATGTAAATACTTTGAATTAATGTACAAATTGTATTTTGGCTACTTATGGTTTATATATTAGAGTTACGTAGTGACTATTGAAGTAACTTTTAAAAAGATTTTACAGTCTCTCTTAGTAATTTACTCTTTTCATTACCCTACAAATTCATAGGGTTTTTCTTTATCCCAAGTAGTGTTTTTTCTTTATTCCAAGTCATTTTGTATTGCTTTATCCTTTAACCTGTGTGGATTCAGAGACAGATCACTTTTCATAATGTACTTAAAATACTTGTCCTTTTAAATAATTTTGATTTTGGCTATTTCCTTGATCCATAATACTGAAGGATTGAAGGTCAAGCTATATCCTAAAGTTGGCTTTTTGCTTTTATTGTTATTGTTTGTTTTAAGATACTCTTATCTTTTCAAAATACAAAGCTATTATTCAACACATTTGAATTTGAATCTCAAGTAATAAAACACTAATAACCTCATAAAGTAGAAAATTAGTGTAAATGCCAATTTTCACCCAGAAAATAACTTTTTTGGTCAAATAATATGGCCCATTATTGCTAGTCTCAGAACAGGTTAATGCTTATTTTCTTTGTAATTAGTAAGTGGATCTAATTTCATGTCCATTTGTGTAATGATTTGATTATATAGGATGGCAAATTAAGTTTCATTTCTTACCAAGGGGGTGAAGCAATGTGTGTAATTCCCATGCTGTTTCAACTGCTACACACTCCTGCCAGGTGTAGTTCTTGGTGTATGGTAGGAACGCAATAAAACCTCAAAGTTGACATCTGAAGTGTAATTTAAAAATACAAGTAATGTTTAAATTTTTAAACATTTATTATGGTATAAGACACATTGCCATTAATCACCCTCAACATATATGCTCTGCTCTTGTCTCATCATTCGTGCTACTTTCTGAAGTAGTTCTGGAAGTTGTCCTTCATCTGTGTCTTCAGTTATGTTGGTGTGACTCTTTCAGCCCTGAACTGATTGAAAATGGTTACCTTTTGTGGTTGTTTTGACTTTCGGAAAGGGCGAGAAGTCAGATGATGCCAGATGCTGTGAATAAGGTGTATAAGGACACACCGTGATTTATTTGATGGAAATTGCCATCAGTTTTTTTGATCAATGACACATGATCATAAAAAATGACTGTTTAAATAAACAATTTACTTACAGAAAAAGAGGCATTGCTCTCAATCTTCCAAATACTCCACCTCACTTTGAACACATTACCCCATTATTCTTGACAAAGTGTCTGAACAGTAATAAATTTTTAAAAAGCATTTAACATTCACCACACCCTTCGATCACTCCTCATACCTAAGGCTGAACTCAGAGCTTCCCCAATCCACAGAACTTTCGTGCTTCCCGTCTCACTGAATGAATGACCATTTACCCCAGCAGTTAACCTGGAATCTTGCTTCTCCCCAATTTCTACATTCAGGTGACAAGAACTGGCCAGAAGAAAAGCTCCCGTAGAGTCAGTCTGCTTCCAACCCAGTGTTGCTTTCTGATTCAGCCCTACTTCTGTTATTCCTGGTCTCCTCTGCAGCGAGGACGATATTCACTCTGTGCTCTGTTGCCCTTCGATGGAGCTTCTGAGCTTTACAATGGCTTATAAAACCCCCGTGGCTCATAAAACCCTCTGATGTGCCCCAGTCTCTCTCTCCAGCTTTCTTCTCTCTTATGAATTAACTTGAGTTCTCTAAATGTACCTGACCCTCCCTCCAGCTTCACATGTTTTCCTATGTGTATATTTTTTAGGAACCACTACAAGATAGTTGCTTTTGTTTTTATTCAGCAGATGGAGAAACTGAAACATTGAATTTAAGTTATGATTACTAGCTTAATGGGCAGGGAAAGGGGCTAGTTATGTATTTTATCTGATTTTTCATGGTGGCTAGAATTGGGTAGGCGTGCCATGTACCCACAACTATTGAATGAATCGCAGTTTGTTGCCTGAGATGTCACCCTGTAAAGTCAAAGGAGAGTCTGGCTCATCATTTATTCTCTGTGAAGAATGAGGCCAGATTCCTCTGTGGACTCTCTTCTTCCAGAAGGAAATGTGCCTAGTGAGAGAATCTGGAAGCCTGTGTTGCCTGGGGTTGTTCTGATGGATTCCTTTAATGTCAGCTGGCATGGTCGAGAAGTGCTTTTGTTGTGGTGGTGATTAATGATGATTTGCACATTTCAGCAATTTGTAGAATGGTAGACACCCTGCACAACTTAAGAAACACCCCTCTTTCCTGGACTATGAAACCTGGTGACCAGCTATTTAAATATATGCCTCATTATCCTTAGTTTTACTCTTCTGACCATTGGTGCTGAGTGATTGTTCTACTGAAAAGAATTCTGTTTGAGTGATTTTAATGTACCTTTAATTTTCTTCTTCTAGGTTGTTCTTCAGGAAAAAAAATGGTTATATCTTTGAACTCATACCTGGGCTTTATCTGTTTATTGTTATGCCATTGGACTGGGACAGCATCGTCTCTGAATCTTGAAGACCCTAATGTGTGTAGCCACTGGGAAAGGTAATCCTTCTGACAACATCCTGAGGAATAATTGTCCATGAGTTCTTTTATATGTTATTATCATCAATCTGATGTATAAAATTAGAATCTGAAAGGATATTGTGAAATTACTTTTCTGCAAAAATCATTAGGTATTTCTAATAAGTTCAGTAACATTATTCACCTTGGTGTAATAGAACATATATTATGTGCAAAAACTATATGTCTGATTCTAAGACAGATGCAATTGTAACATTCAGGGAAAATGGTTAATAGTCCATTTACAGTGAAGTCTCTAAGGTCTGGTTCCTACTGTGAATCTATTTGCAGTAGTTTTGTGGAGCTAGATCTGTTTTGGGGGACAATAAAAGAGCAGTGGAAGGCAACATGGAATAATAAAATAAAGTGTTGAAATGTGTGGGATAAAAGCAATGTGTAGTAGGTAGCTCAAAAGGGGAGACCTTATTTTTGGAGGAATGGACAGTGCTCCCTGTTGGTTGCCTCTCTTGAGATGTTCTTGAAGAACGCAAGAAGAAATGGTTGGGAGGGGTTCTAGAAATGGAAGGTAGCTTGAAACCAGTGCCATGTGAACCAATGAGAACTGTGTCCAACAAAAACAGACCCAAGTATAGTGCTGGAAAAGGATATGGTTAGATATGTCATATGAAGGATATAGCATGTGTCTTCATGGGGTGGCATCAAAAATATAGTGAACACTGCTGTCAATTGCTATCCCACAGAAAAGCAGGCTTGTAAAAGCATCATGGTGTAGTCTTACTCACTTTATTAATTTAACTGAGAATTGTGTGATTTCTTGCTTTCCTCCATACTCAAAATGACCATGGAGGGTAAATATTTTGAATTGATTCAGGATACCCAGGCAGCTACAGCAGAGCAATTAAAGATACTCATGCAAAGACACTTCCAGACCTGTTTCAGAAAGTAGCAATGCTTATGGGATAAGAATGCTCAAATTGAAGGGAAATATTTGAAGAGTGATTAAGACAAAGCATCTTTCACTGTAATAATTAAAAAGAAAAATTAAACATCCACCATATTTTTATCACACCTTATACTAGAGGGTCATATGCATGTTTAATACCCGTAAGTACAATTACACAAAACTTGGTCATGTTTATGTGTGATCCCCACCACTATGATTAGCAAATCATGAAGTACGTATTATAATAACTGTTATGCACAAAGTCCAGAGGCTGTGTGGTGCAGCAGTGGTGTTATTCTAGGGGAACAGTAATTCCTTTCTCATAGCATTATTATTTTGTTTTAAATGAAAGCCTGTCTTTATCTCATTGAGAGTATTACAATCAGGGTAGCAAGAATAGATTTACCTAGTCAATCAATGAAGTTATATATTGTTACATATTGACATTTTAGAGCTAACCCATCATGTGCTATTCCTCGCTCCCAAAGGGGCGATAACTGTCACATTATACAAAATGCATTCAGCCTGTGTCTGAGAGTAGCCACTGTCTTGAGAGTTCAATCATTATTCAGAAATTCAAATGCATTGTCTCCTTGGAGACTCAAGGCAAATGCTTAGCTCTGAGCCCCTGTAAAAATCAATGAAACAACAGCACAGGGTAAACATTGCCATTCCAGAGTGGACAAATTGGGGGGCATAGAAAAGAACTGGACCAAATCAAGACCAAAATCAGCATGGCAGACATCAGCACCCCAGTCTGGTGCCTGGGGCACATGCTGGTGTTTGTGAGCCCCAAGAGCACGGGCAGCCCTGTCTCCATGGCCTTGCTGGTTGCAGCCACATAACTTCTCTTGGGCTGGTTCTGCCTTTACTGTAGCTTTCCTCAGCACGTATTCCTCACTCCTGGCATATCCGGGTGTCTCCATTGCAGCTTCAGGTACCAGTTTTCTGTATCAGTCAGCTTTTCATCACTGTCAACAAAACATCTGACATGCACATTTTAAAGGAGGAAAGATTTATTTTGGTTCATACTTTGAGAGGGTTTAGTCCGTGGTCAGAGGGCTCCCTTCATCTTTTGCCTGAGCATGGTGTAAGAAAGCTACTCACCTCATGGCAGCGGGGAAGCAGAGTGGGAAGACCAAGAAAGCAGGAGAGAAAGAGTGAGAGGCACCAGAGACAATGGCAATACCCAGGAACCTTCCTCCAGCTAGGCCCATCTCCTAAAGTCCATTCAGCTATGAACTCGTGAGGAGGGAGCACCCCCACGATCTAACCACCTTCTAAATGTCCTTCCTTGGAACACATGAGACTTTTGGGGACATTTGAAATATAAACTGTAACACTTAATGTGAAACTTTAACATATATCATGAAAATAGGTGGAGAAGGTTTCATATATGTATATGAAATATATATATATTTTATATATACACACACATATTTGTGATAGTAACAATATAGAATTTAAAGGGAGGAACTGCTTATTAATCATCTTTATAAACTTTACAACAGCTCTCCTTTGACATTTCATTGAAAAGTACATAGTAAATATTTATTAAAATAACAAAAATAAATCAGTGAGTATAAATATTTAGGTTAGACAAGCACCAACAAAATTACTTCTACCAGTGCTGCACCTCATGGATATCTGAATATTTATTTTCATATAAAACTGTTGTCTTGTTTTAGTGCAGCAACTGTAATTCTAAGAAACCGAATCTAAAATGAAATGAAAGAAAGCTAAATCATCACAAATACAAAAGGGGTGTTAGTGATTAAAGGAATTCTGCACAGCATCCTTTGGAAATGGAAAGTTCTGTGAATTTCTTCCACCCCTGTCTCTTTTCTCTGTGAGTTTGCACTTTTTTACCTTCTTCTTAAGGCACAAAAGAAAGGAAACTGCTCTTTACTCAAACCTTCAATTACTAATGAAGCAATGGTAGTAATTGAATCCGCAGTCCTGAAGCAAGCCGAGATAAGAAATGATGATTATTATCATATCTGATTAAAGTAACAAGATAATTTAGGCAGATAACATATAATTAACCACTTTGGAATGTGGCCAAGTCATGATGGTTTCCCTCCTCCCTGCCCTGTTCTTTGACCTTAAATTAAATCTTGCTGGGGTTTCTCCTGGATAACACTTAGGAGGTTAAAATCACAATGATGATATATTTTCAGTGTGTTTGAGAAGAATGAAACAAGAGAAAGTGCATCCTAGCACTGAAAATAGCACAGGATTTGGATCAGATTCCCTTTCTGGGGTGGGGGGAAATCCCAGGAATCGAACTCAGGACCTCGTCTTTGCCGGGCAGGTAATGCACCACTGAGCTGAATCCCTGGCCCCAACAGATACCTTTTATAATGAAGTTTGCTACTCCCTGCCTGCCGCAGAGGATCTCCGTGTTATACCAGGGACAACATGGTGTCTGCGGGTCCTGGTGACTCACTGGGACCGGAAACTGTGTTGCTCACTTATCAAGAAAATCACAGTGGAGCAGACAGTGGAGAAGGCGCCTTTCCACACAGGCTCAGGAGCAGCTGCTGGTCAGTGTGGAGTCTGGACTGGTCACCGAGGAGCTAATTCAGTTCACCCAGCAAGGCAAGCACTGGCCAAAGCAGAGTGTTGAAGTTCCCAGGAGGCAGCTCAGATTGAAGACCTTTCCCTTCAAACGCCTGTGGGCCCCTCAACAAAAGTGACACCCAGGTTGTCTAATGGTAGCCAGACTTGGAACAAATGAGGTCCAGCTGCTGACAGAGTACTTGGCCATCACAACGTGAAGACTGTTTACTAACATGGAAAAATGCTTAAAGTTTCAAAAGTGTATGCACAACATGATTATAATATAAAAAATCTTCAAGACCCTCAAACTAAAAGCATAAAGCACCTAAAGGCTACAAAGGGACACAGCAAAAAACAAACCAAAAAACCTCTTGGTGGTTACGTAAAAGTTATAGAATTTTCTTCCTTTTAAAAATTTTGTTCCCAAATTTTGGGGTGTGATTTTTAATATTTTTCAAAAAAAAGAGGGAAAGGGATAAGCAGAGTGAGGGAGGGAGGAAGTGGCTGTAAAAAAGAAAAACGTGTGAAAACAACAGAGAAGAACTTTGGTTTGTACCCTTCTCCATAGACTGAAACGGAAGCCTCAGTGTTTGAGTCAATCTATTCAGTAATTTATAGTTACTCAGTGCTAGGTTGAGTTTTAGTATGAAAGTAATTTTAATGAGAATGAGTCATGATTGAGGAGGAATGCTCAAAATATAATATATTTTCTCATCTTATTTTCCCCAATTGATGAATTTCTCTATGAAAGTCATGTCATTTATATTTAGCATTTCTATGTTGATTTCTCTCAGACTGAGAGCTCCCTGAGGGCAAGAAATGCATTAAAGTTGCTCAATAAGTATTTTTGGAATTTGAATCTTAAATACCATCATTTCTCTTCTATGAAAAAGAGCTTTTTCATGTCCCTAGCCAAAGAGGCATTCTGTAAATATATGTTACTGCCGAAGTTTCACTAATGAACTGGCAAGAAGAAATTCATGTGCTTCAGCATTTCCTCTAATTTGAGGAATCTTCATGGTGGCTAGAAATCAGTATAAAGATCTTTCCTATGAAATCAGTTTCCAGCCCACATGAAATAGCCTTGAACAAGATTTATTTGTTAATGGTCACTTTGCTCTCCAAGGCATATGGCAAGGAAGTCTTAGCATTTGTATCAACCTGAACCTTGGGATACTATTAGAAGAAAATTTAAATAGTTTAATGATTCCAAGAACATTAATATTTTAGCAGAGGTTTCTGGCTTGACCCCAAAGGAGTTGTATGAACATGTACAGGTGGTTTTACACTCTACTCTCATCTGAGTCTGTGTTTGGCAGGAGAAAGGGATCATCCGCTGGGGTGGAAACACTGATCTAAAATGTATGTTAGAAATATAGGACGCCAGGAGTGAAGGGGTCATGAATAGTCTCTGAACTGTTATTTTAAGATGTGATGATCAAAACCCAGGGAGGTGAGGTTATCTGAGTTACTCATGTCAGATCAGGATTATAACCTTACCTCCTTCTAGTCCAGTGATCTTTTTATTAAAGCATCTTCTTCCTTCTGTCTGCCACTTAAGGAGAATTCCTGGAAATCAAGTTGTAATAGACCAAAGCATGGAATATACATACTTGTGAACAGTATGATTATTTAATGTATCTCTGAATTGAAGGCCTACTGTATGATACCTACCAGAAACCAGCTGCAGAAAAAAGACTTACTGAGGCCATTATCACTGGCTTTGTAAACCAGCAGGTTCTGCCCTATGTCTAACCTGAATTCTTCATGCTAAAATTTCAGTCGCTTTCTTTCTATACCTTTTCTAATTTATAGCTCCTATTAATGAACTTGGACTATTGATTGGCTTCAAGTGAGTCAGTGATTATGGCCCATTTTCATTGCTAATATAAAGTAGAGATTTTAATGGAAATCTCTAAAAGACTTAGAGCAAACAGAATAAATTGTTCAGCAAAGGAGATTCTCCAGATTTTCCTGTAGGCAAACATTCAGATCTTGGAGATTGTACCCAATACCTTGAGACCATAATGTCAAGTGAAATGAATCAGACACACAAACTTAAATATTGCATGTTTTCCCTTATATGAGAAACTCAAATATACAGAGCAAAATAAAAGACAGATTATAGGAAATAGGGAGAAGATCTTCTAAAAAAAGGGGGGTATACAAACGTAATCAATATGCATTACAAACATGTACTAATAAAAAAATTGGAAGAAAAGAAGTATGGGATTGAATGTTCTTTATATTTTATGGATATTTCACCTTCTTGGGCCCGTTGGGTTGCATGTTTTTACTCTAAGCAGAATCTGTTACTGAAAATGTGTGGGAAAACAAAATGTGTATGTAGCAGCAAGCTGTTGGTACGATTATTCTTGGGAGTTGTCTCAGCCACGTGTTTAGAACCGATCTGAAGACTTCTTTGAAGTTCTTATTGTGTTGTATATACCCTGCTGCTGCCTGAGAAGCAGAACCAGAACATGAAAGCAAATTAGTCCAAATTCCCATCAGAGAAATATGTTCCTTCTGACTTCTCAAGATGTACTCCATTGTAAATGCTTGGTAATTAACCTTATTATCTGCGTGCAGACTTAGAGTACAAACTTTTGTGAAGATCTTTTTTTCCCTGGATCTCCAGAAGGAATTAAACACCAAAAAATACAGCTATAGGTCTTTAACCTTGGAAATTTTAGGGTTAATCATGAACAGTTTTTGCTTTTGTTGTTATTGTTTTGTGACAGGGTTTTACTACGCTTGACCCCACCTTGAACTCACTTTGTAGCCCAGGATGGTCTCAAACTCGCAGCAATCCTCCTGTCTCAGCCTCCCAGCTGAGATTCAGATCTTGGAGATTGTACCAATACCTTGAGACCATAATGTCAAGTAAAATGAATCAGACATACAAACTTAAATATTGCATGGTTCCCCTTATATGAGAAACTCAAATATACAGCGCAAAATAAAAGATAGATTATAGGAAATAGGGAGACAGATCTAAAAATATTACAGGCATGTACCACCACACTTGGCTCTCATGAACAGTTTGAATTATTAAATTTCATTTGAAATGTAATAGTATATAGACATATACTAATAAAAGAAATTCAGAGCATAAGCCTTTTTCTTTTAAGTACATCATTAGTATTGGTCTGTTGGGGTTCGGGTTCAAATAAAAATTTATAAAAACGTGGGCATTCTCTGAAAAGTTGATATGAAATTGCAAATGGAGATAATTTAGCCTTTATTTGCTTTTTGGTGTGGATTTTATGATTAATGTAAAAAAAAAAAGTGGTTCCTTTATCTTTGCTTTCCTGTATCACTAATGTCAAAAAGAGATGCACTGATGCCTTCCTTTTCCTTTTCCTCCAGCTACTCAGTGACTGTGCAGGAGTCGTACCCACACCCCTTTGACCAGATTTACTACACCAGCTGCACCGACATCCTGAACTGGTTTAAGTGCACGCGGCACAGGTGAGGGAAGCCAGGTGTGGCTGTGCGCTTGCCTCTCAGGAATGGAGTGGGTGGGACCAGAGACACCAGTTACTGGAGAGCAGGCATTCGGCGAAGTGCTGTGGAGGGCTCGCTCGCTAGCGTCCCAGTCATGCTGCAGGTCACCAGAGACACAGGAGGCAGACAGGTAGCCCGTCGTACCCCGTGGGCGCTTACAGTCTCACGACAGAGGCGGTGTCCACTCTGTGTCATTCAGTCAGCAGTATTCCATCCCAGGGAAAGACCCTTGTAAATATGGATGTCACCAAGTAGAAAGAAATGCCTGTCCCAGAATGATTGAACTTCTTACTGTATTTGTGCTTAATGTTTACCCTTAAGTAAAACAAGCTATGCATTTTACTGTATAAATGTGGATATAAAGAGACAAAAGTCAAAATCTTATTATATATCATTCACTTACAGCGAGGTGACTCTTAATACCCTGATTTTATTAGTAAAATATTTATAAGCCTGTGGTAGTGAATTATGGGTTGAATGTGGCACCTGCTGACTTATTTATTCTACATGGACCAATGTTATGCTTGCTGTCATTTTTTCCCACAAGCTGACCCAGACCTCTCTACCTGAGCTGGCATTTCTTTCCTGTCACAAATTGCTTTTCTTGCCTCAGACTTTAGGGTTTTTTCACTGTATTTAGTCATTGTCAGCTATTTCGTGATCTGTTTGCCTACTATGTCTCTATTAAACAAATTCTACAAGATCTGTCTTCCTCAGTAAAAAGTAAGTTTTTTGAGGGTGAGAAGTTGGTATCATTTTGTTCCTTATTTCCGCAGTGCCTGGAATATAATAAGTGGCTAATCAAACATATATGTGAGTCAGTGAATGAACAATATTTTAAATAGGAAAGCATCTCTTAGTCTTCTGCTTTTATAGTAGGGTGACTCTGGGCTGAGGTTTTAAAAGAAATTCTCTCAAGTCTTTAAGACACAGGTAAATGAGTGACGCTTAGATAAGCATGACGCAGGGAAATCAGTGCTTTGCAAGTGATTTCAGGATAATTGAAGGAGGAAAATCATAAACAATAAAGTATAGGTTAGTGATGGCCAACCTTTTAGAGCTTTCAGTTATGGCAGACGACCTGCTGCGTCACATGTGTCGTAGGTTTGCCGCCACTGGTACAATTTGACTTTATCAGTCACTCAGTGTCAGCAGCACATTGCTAAGAGTTAGCACAAAATTGGTCAAGACACATATTCCATGCTTGTTCTTAATTACTTTGAAGTACTTTGCTTTGCGTGCTTTTTTGTAGTCAGCACTCCTCCCATTTTTACTAATATAAAAATTATTTCTGAGAGAATTGTTAGTCAAAAGAACTAACCATGTGATTTTTTTCTTTTATATAGAATCAGTTATCGTACAGCCTATCGACATGGGGAAAAAACTATGTACAGGCGCAAATCTCAGTGTTGCCCCGGATTTTACGAAAGCAGGGACATGTGCGTCCGTAAGTAAGACCTTCTTCCATTTGAGGTGCACTTGTGCGTCCTGGTGCTGGTTTGCTTCACTGAATGGGGTGAAGACAGAGACTTGGGGAGATGGTGCGTGGCTCTCTCTTGGCTGCCACTTTTGTGCCTTGAAGGGAGCTTTGACTTTGTCCTCCTTTGCTGTCTATGAGAGAGTTGTGTCATCAGGACGTGTCTCAGTTTCTTTCCAACCTTTAGGTGCTGTTGTGCTTAATGTAGATAGAGGCAGCCCCTCAACTTTGGTTCAGAGCCAGGGCTCTCCGTGATACTAAATGTTCATAGGAAAAATAGAATATGTAATAAGCAAAAGGAAGAAATTGAAATACGTTGTGAACAACTTTCTTGGTTAATATACTTTGGTAAGACCTTGAACATGTCAGTAGAGTTATGTTACTACACAACAGGTATTTAAGGCTATCTCAACAGTTGACTATTTTACTTGATTTTCAAGTTGCAATGAATTACCATTGTGATTAAGCAATTGTTCACAATTTTAGTATAGTAAAGCCAAATTGTTAGAAGTACAATCGCTGGGCCAGAGATGTATATATTTCTAAGACTTTGGAGTGTTTCCAGTTTATAGATGCATCAGCAGCAAGTGAGAATGCCTTTTAGCTTTTACCCCGTGCCAGTTTTCCCTTTGGTAATTTTTCATTAATTTGCATGCCTTTCATTAATAATGATGGCGAATCAGAAACATTACTTGTTTATAAGCAAACGTCTTAGAGAATAATCATGAACCAGTCCCCGTGGCCCAGGCTGAGGGGGAATGCAAATGAACACACAGGTAGAGAGTGGGGAGGCTGGACTGAGTGTCCGCTCGCTGCCTGTGGGTGCACTGACCAGGGTCCAGCTTTGCAGGTGCCATTGTCAAGTCTCTGAGAGAGGACCTTTGTCTCCCAGGATGATTGGTTAAAACCCCCCAGTACAGGACTTATGTAAAGCCAAGCTACTATCTCATTACTTGCGCAGGCCTTGGAGAGGTGCTTGGCCCTTTGTCTTCTGGCCTGTCTTTTTCTCCTGGGATGCCGGTGCATGGCAACCTAGATTTTACTGGCAAGCTAGTGCGGGTCAGTGCACTCCCAGGAGGCCACTTCAAGAGAGGATTTCAGTGTTTCATGGCCTCAGCTTTCCATCTGCTAACGCCTCTGTCATTTTAGTCAGTAGCATAGCCTTCTTGGAAAGTTAGGCAAGTCTGCCAAGCACTGTCATCCCGACACTGTATTGATAAAAGTGAACCTTGATTTCCCACTAGACAAGTTGCATGGTGTCCTCTGGACCTCTTAGGTGGATACCTTTTATATTTGCCTCTAAAATTCTCCTTTTCCTAGGCTTTCTTAGTTGACCAGCTGCCCCAGGAGACTGAAACATTTTTTTCTTAAGATATGTTAATATGTTTAATCAGTTTACTGTCTGTTCTCACAGGCCTGGGAGCGGTTTGGTCTCTTGAAAGGTAATTTGAATTTCTAGGCTATGAAGTCTTATTTCATCTCTGAACCCCCAGAGACACAGTGACTTCTTGTCTTATCTCCTGGTCCTTGAGGTGCCTTGCAGTAGCTGTTCTGTGCTCTCTGTGGTGGGCACCAGCAGGGCAGCCTCGTGGAGAGAGGAGATTTAGAGGACTCGGGATGCCGGGCTGTGCTTGTGTGTGACATGGCACATGTCACTGCCAGACAGAGAATACAGTCTTCATTTCTAACTGTTTCCAGTTACCAAAAGGTATGGAAATACAGGAATTGGTCCCCATTTTAGTTTAATTTCTGATACTCAGTTTATCTGGAAGGAAAAATGAAAAAGGATTTTTTGTAAAATTACCTGTATTTGAAAATAGTTGCTTTTAGGCAGCCAAAGTAGTTCCCTTAGTAGAGCAGGCAGTATCCTCTCAACCCTCCCAGGAACCCGTCCAGAAGGTTGTGCTGCACAGGGCCATGCTGGAGATCTGGTGGGGGTCACCAGCTGCCCTATAACCTTTACCCTGCTCTGTGAGGACTTGGCTGGTCCTCCAGCTTCTCACCCATTAGCAACCTGCACTTCCGGGCTCTCCCTCTCTCCTTCAGAAATTAGAATATTTTACAAGGTTTATTTATTTATTTATTTACTTTGGGTTTTTTTGATACAAATTCTCACTGTGTAATTCAGGCTGGCCTTGAACTCACAATGTAGCTCAGACTAGCTTCAAACTCAAGATGATCCTCCTGCCCCACCCTCCCCAGTGCTGGAATTACAGGCATGTAGAGAATCATCATCTATAAGCTTCCAGGACATTTGTGGAGTGTTGACAGCTAGTTCAGTGTCAGTCTCAGGGAGCATCTGGCCAGGCTCGCAATGGTGAAGGGGTCTCGGAGCTGTGAGGACAGTGTAGAGGCCACCAGAGGAGGCTGGACAGGTAGCTGAGGGTGACTCCTGCTTGCAGAAGAATGCAGTTTTCTATCCTAATTTTCCCTGTGAAGGAATTCACTGTCTTTATATACAAGTTATTTCTTTCTATTTGTATGAAAAATCAGATTCAGCAGAGTGGGTTTAATGTAATCGAACTTAACTTGGATTGATTAGATACTTACCATATAAAAACCAATAGGCTGAGCCCTAGCGATTATATACATATCTGAGCCAGACGTGTTTACTGCCTTCAAAGAGTTCACCTAAAGTGTTTCTTTTAAAACTTGTGTTTAACAAAGCAAAGTAACAGTTAACGTTATCGAGTGTTTTCTATGGACTAAGGCACATATATTATCTCATTAAATTTCTAAAACATCACTATGATGCAGGCTTTCAGACATTAAATGCCTTTTTCAGTCTGATCAGTTAGTGGTTAGTGTAGGGGGTGGTGCCAGTATTCTAAATAGAAATGATGATACTCCATCTAAATAAAATAGAAAAAAATAGAGCAGTTTATGAACCAAATATTATCCAACTCCTGCCCATATCAGATTTTGTCAGGAATTTCTGATAATATGACTTTAGAGATCAAAATAAGTTATTAGATAACCTTGCCCCTGTAAAGCAAAGTTAAGAAATGTAATTTTCTTCAATTCAGTTGTGCATTCTCTGTTTAATTCTCTTTTTAAAGTGACTAAATCCAATGAACATTTTTTTCTTCTGAAATTGGGTTTTTAAAAGGTTCTGAAAACAAAGAACTTTAGAGAAAAGAAGCAGACCACAGGCACGGTTAGGTCGCCATGGGCCAGGAGATCACTAGCTAATCTTGCTGGTGCACGGGGTGGGTTTGGGGACAGAGGTTGCTACTGCACGTTGCTCCACCTCTCAGAAATATTCTAAGGACGCCAAGCCAGGTCCTTTCTCTTCTTCAGTGCTTTCCAGGTTCTGTGAGTAAGAACTGGAGCTCAGAGGACTGAAAATTCTTACTTGGTACAGTTATGGCTGGAGTGGCCTGGCGTTGGTGGCTCTCCTTTAGGTTTACATGTAACACAGGCAGCAGGTGGTACCTGAAATGGAACTATGTGCTATCAGCTGTGGGGGTTCTGGAGAAGAACCCTGGTTTGCTTGTTTCTGGAGCACAGTGAGGAGACCAGCTTTGCTTCTGCCTGGAACACACAGGCAGAGGGACTGAGAAGTTTTTAGGAGGCAGACTGTGGTTCGGGGGTTCTGGTGTCCTTCTGGTGAATTCTCAGGTGCTGAAGGTCTAGAGACCACATGTTGAATAACAGGACATTCTGTCCAGAGAAGCATGCTCTACTAAGCAGGCAGAACTAAGGCAGAGAGAGTGGGGATTGGCATGGTGCAAAGGCCTTTTAATGAAGATATGAAAAAAATCAGTGATCTTTTATGGGGTGTTACTCTATAAATTTATTTTAAACTCTAAATTTGTTCATCCTTGGATTAGTATTCTTGTTTTATCTGTGTTAAGAAAGAATTTAGATTTAAGCCTTTCTTATTTGGAGAATTTTAAATATTAATAAAGAAATACCCAAGAAAATTAAATATTTTTAATGTATTTGTGTATGTATGTGTGGCTTGTATGTTTCTGTGAATGCACAGATATATGTCAAAAACTGATCTCTTATAAAAGTGATATTGACTAAAATCTAAGGTTTTTGTTTTGTTTTGCACATTGTAATGGGAGTTGAACCCAGGGAGAACTGGAGAGCTGAGCTATATCCAAAGACATTTTTAAATGTTAATTTGAGACAGAATCTCATTAAATTGCCTGAAGTGACCTCAAATTTGTGATCCTTAGTCTCTCAAATAGCTGGTGTATCAACTCATCCTGCAAAATCTCAGGTCCTTGCACCTAAATAAATGTTGAGTCAGATATATTCCAGTGTGTCTTTATGATCAAACACCAGTTTCATAATAAATATTCCTGGTGTTCATATTGTTGTTTTCTGTGGAATTTTATGAGATGACTTTTAGCCAGTAGTTTCGGTAGTTTACATCAGTCCTAGCACATGTATGTGAACAGTAGTTGTATTGGGCATATAAGGAAGCAAGAAATGTGGTTATTTTAAACTTGTGGTTGCACAACTTCCAGATACTAGTCTCTTCTTTCCAAATACTCACTGAATATGAGCATCCTCATCACCAACATACATAGTCACCTGCTGTGAACTGTGCAGGGATCGCGGTCCCCAGAGGGAGTGATGGGAGATTAAGAAAAAACTACAGACACATACTAAAAGGAAAGCTGGGCCCAGGTGGACCTGACCTCTCTGATGGAGAGGCAGTGACAACCCAGCATGGTCTGGCTTTTTGTACACTGTAAGTGGGGCAAGTGCATGATGGGACTGAAAGTACAAGGTCTCAGTGTTTTGCTGAGAACACGGAAAGTGACACATTCTAAAAGCTGTCTGTGCTGTAGTTAATAGAGAGGAACGCCAAGGCCAGACACCTGCTGGACTGGCCTTGCTCTAGTCCCAACAGCTTGCTTACATGGCTCACCTCTGTGAAATATGTGGTGTGTCGGTTGCTGTTTAGTGTCTATAATATGTGTAGCTCATGGTACCACTGTGTATGTGTGTTGGGGTGTGTGTGCATGTGTGTGCATGCAGGTGCAACGCAGAAAAGCCTGTGCAGAAATTAAAAATTAATATTTGATTTATAGTGGTATAAATCCAAAAACCTAGCTGTTTTTAAACAAAACTCAGCTGCATATATTTTATCAATCTAACAAATTTTAGCAAACAGATGGCAACCATTTATTAACATTTTGCAAACTTAAATACCTTGAAGTGGGGCCAGGGATGCAGCTCAGCGGCACAGCACCTGCCTGGGAAACGCGAGGTTGTAAGTTTGATTCCCAGTACAAAAAAAAAACAAGGCAAAACAAAAACCTTGAAATTTTTAAAATGGAATTTGATTAATAAGTTTGATTTCCATTTTAAGTAACTCAGCTTCCGTGCTGATAAATATTTATGTATATTTAAATAATTTTCAAAAATTCAATGAGTTTTGATATAACTAAGATGATATCTTAAACTTTCTTAGACACTATAATATTGTATTTTTAAGATTTCAATTTTAAATTAGTATTGTATATTAATTACTCCACTACACATTTAAAAACTGAAATTAAAGGTAAACTTTTTAGTTTTGCAGACTCTGTCTCTGTCACTGTCTCCATCTCTGTCTCTTTTTCTCTTGCAGTTTTGGAGGCTGCACCTAAGACCTTTGCACTAAGCTACACCTGTGGTGCTTTTTTATTTTTAAAATTTTGAGACAAGGTCTTGCTAAATCACTAGATTTCCCCAACTGTGCTCAATTTATGATTCTCCTGTATCAGCCTGCCAGAGTACTGGGATTACAGGCTCTAAAATATTATAAATATCTTCTTAAAACTAAAATATGTCAACTGTAGATTTGAATTTTTATGCATTTAGGTACTTAATTAAAAATAGTTACCGTGTAAACAAATAATCATGCCATCTTATATTTCTTGCTTAATTTTTTAAATTTTTGTTTCGCTTTTTAATTTTGGTGACTCACTTTCCATTTTGCTGGCTTTTATTGGCATTTATTTTTATTGTGTTAAAAGTATCATTCAGTTTACCAATGTAGCCATTTTAGGGGCCCACAATTCAGTAGCGTTAAGAACATTCCTACTATGCAGTAGTTTTCTGTAATTCCTTCATTCTACCCACCTAATTTTTTGCCTTTCTCTCTACCCCCAGGCATTTGACAGTCACCTTTCTATTTTCTGTTCCTATGATTGTAATTACTTTCAATACTTCGCATGAGTGGAATTGTACAGGGTTTGCCTTTTGTGAAAGGCTACCTTCTTTCGCACGTCTTTGAGGTTTATCTGTATTGTAGCATATGCCAGAATTTCGTACTTTTTAAAGGCTGCATAATATTTCTTTGAATTATTTGCTGAAGATTTTAAACACTGGAGAACTTGGTCCTTGTTTATTATCTTGTTGGAGGTATACTGAACTCATTATCTATTCTAGATAGACTGTCCTGTATTCCTTCAGTTGAAGACACAGTATTTATTAGTATGTTTCAAATTATAGTAGAAGCCCCAGCCCAGTTGTACTTTAGCTGACTGAATTTTGCATATCTTTGCCAAGCTATATCAGTGTACTTTTACTGCCTAACTTCCACAAAAATTGACACAATCATGTATTCTTTTCATACAGTTCTTATCTTTTTATAACCATACAGCTCTTGTAAATGTGAAAATGATATCAGTTGCATTTTGTAAGCCTCATGGCTATTTTGGAAGTGAAATCACAACTGCTAAGGTCATTTTGTCCTCTTCCATCTGGCCTTGGGCTCATCCCATGTATAGTCTGAAGTTACAAGCGTGGCAGCTGTGTGGCTCTTTCTGCAGGATATTAATTTCCTCCACAAATATCAGCCATCTCCAGACACTTCCCATCCTCTCATTGTCTCCATATCCATACCCTTCTGCTTGCCTAAGGTTCCATATAGTTCTCTAATTTAGAACTCTAATTTTCTTCTACAGATGAAAAGATGTGGAGCATGAATAGGTTCAAATGCAGTGCTCCAAGATTATTTGTTGTGCCTGTTTCCTCCTGTTTTTCTTGCCTCCCTTCTCCTTCTTCCTTGCATTCCTTCACTCTTCTTCCCTCCTTCCTTCCTTTCTTTCTTTTCTCCTTTTCCCTTCCTTTCCCTCCTTCCCTAAGCAGAAGGCACATCAGACGCTGATGAATGAGCCACTCAGGGTTCAGTCTTGAAGTACAGTCAGTGAGAGGAAGGGAATGCTCCTCTGCTCTTTCCCTGCTGGCCTGTGTCCCTTTGTTTATTAGAAGTAAAGCATTTGTTGTATCTTTTTAAAATTTGCTAAAAATTATTTTTCAGTGAAACCATTTTTTGTCTGTCACAAAACTGGAAAACAAAGAGGAACTCCTTGTTCTGTTACTTTGGCATAGATTTTTTATAGACTTTTTTCACTTCTTTCAGTCAAAAACAAATTTATAGAATTAGTTCATGTTTTTTGTAAATTGTCTTGTTCATTTGTGTTATTTTATAGATATATTCCCTTGTAAATAAAATAATCATTATTTACATGACAATAAATTCATCATGTTTATGAATGAACATACAGTGTTCAGGTATTGCAGTGGTAATGACTTAAATAGCTTAGTGACTATAGTATCATTTTATATATCTCTTTGTACTCATGAGTGAACCGTAGGTCCCAAGTAGCAGATGGAAGAGGTGGGAGCAAGGCAGATGGTAACACCTGCTGTCTCCTAAGGAAGGTTCGTAGAAGTGAGCACATTCCATTTTCTACTCCATCCCATTGGTCAGAACTGAGTCATGTGGCCTTAGCAAGCTGCAAAGATATATGTATGAAATATTTCTGTGGGAAGAGGATAATAGATATTGGGAGACAATAGCCATCTGAGCCACACGTTAATGTGTTTTGATACAAATTCTCAATAGCAATCCAGGTTGTAACAATTTACATGCCCACCAATAACACATAAGTGTTCATTTCCCCATGTGCTCATTATCACTAGATATTACTATTGCTTTCAATATTTGATGAAAAATAGTGTCTTGTTTTATTTGGTATTTCCTTAATTATAAGTGATGCTCTAAAAAGTATGGCTATTAGCCACCATTTGTATTTTGGTTTAAAAGACAGGAGCAGGATGAGTGCAAAGTGAGATTGTTAGGTCTTTCAGAAATCCACAGAAAGACTGGTTGGCCACAACAGATGACAGTGAAGAAGGCAAGAGACACAGCCTGCTTGCGGGCTGGTACAAGAAACAATATGGGACTAGGTGTGACCTTACACACACCCCAGGGGTCAACCCAGCAAGTGTTTCAGATCCTTTAGAGTCCTTCCCCTAATTGATATCATGGGCACCTATTCTGTGTACACCGCAAAGTCCTCTAGGACTTCTCTTTCCCAAGACTTCAACTTTTTACAGATCCAGGGTGATCTGGAGCCAGGGCAGACTCCTCTTCTTCACTGTTGGGAGAGGAATAACCTCTGATACCACGCCAGTGAGGAGAGCTCTTGGCCCAACCGCAGTGGAGTGGAGGGTCATGGTCCTCACAGTACTGTGGTGATTCAGGAATGTTGTGGAGTAAACGGGGATTTTGAGGCTGCCCTGGGGACTTAACTATTATTTATAACCTTATAATTCAGTAAAATGTGTTTGGAAGTACAGAAAACTAACTTTCAAACCTGTATTTGAAACCTGACTTTTGACAAGCTGGAAGTTGCCTCTAGACACGGTTACAAGAGACATGCAGAAGCTCCCAGGAGACACAGCAGAGCGGGAAGTTGGCAGCCAGCCTCTGCAGGAAGGATTGGTAAATCCAGAGACGAGGCCAGCCTTACATTTTTATTTGGATGTCCTTGGCTTCATCTTGATTGGTGACAGAAAAGCAGATCACTGTAAGCAGGGCTGCCTGAAGGAAAATCATGAATGGACAAAGAGGATGGTCAGGTGTTCTTTTCTAGTCCAGCTCGCATCCTCTTTGCTTGGATACCGTGTCTTCTGCCCCTGGGTGCTGTTGCTATGAAAGGGACCATTCTGTTGATGGTCCACTTTGGAGCAGACTTAATTCTTATGTCCTGTTCTTGTTAGGTGGCAATCAAATGCTGGCTTGGAGTTAAGGCTCTCCTGGGGTATCCGGGCTGTGTGGCTTACAAGGAGGACGGAGCAGAGAGGGCTGGAGACTGGGTCACCCACTCTGGTTTGCAGGCCAGATCTGATGGTGAAAGACAAGTTCCCATGGATGTGCCCTGCCTGTCTTTGGCACTTGTTGAGAGAACTTTGGGACCGTAAATAAGAAACCTTAACTCCCACACACTGAACTGTATATGGTTTCCTGTTCTTAGCAGAGAGGAGTGTGACAATTGATTATCAGAGTAACGAATAAATGTTCACAGCTGATTTTTAAGTTGGCCAACTTCATGTAAAACTGAATTGGTTGTAGGCACATAGGGACCTGCAACTGTGTTTGGTGTTTATATGAAAAATAATTCCATACATAGCCTGTATTCTTGTTTAAACATTGTGCTTCAGAAAGCAGCAGGCCTTAAATCCAAATGCTGGGACAAAGGCTTACAGACCTGGGTCACTTTTCCTTTCAGGAGACAGCTATGCCACCCAGGTGCTACTTTAGAGAGCCACATTAGGGTATGTGCCATATAAACCGTATGCTTTTCTCTATTTCTTCTTCTTTATGTTGGAACATTTTTATTAGTCTGGTATTAAAAACTTCTCTCTGGGAAAGTGTACCATCTCTTGGAAGTGACTACCTGAAACATTGTTTAGGAGGCATTAGAGGCCATGTCTTGGCTAAGAGAGGAAAACAGAGTGACACAGAGTACCCTGGAGGGGCAGTGAGTGGCCCGAGTGCCCCCTATCTGTTGTCTGTATAATAGACTGATATTTTATGGCATTTTGGATCTTTCAAGTCAAGGAGCATTGTGGCTGCAGGATCATTCACCTGGCTGAAGACGCTCTTATCACACCCAGCTTCGCCATTTGTGACGGAGAGGTCCTAGCCTCTGTCACTGCGTCTGTCCAAGGAAAAATTAGCTTCTTCTTTGTCACCCGGAAGACCTGTCAAAGTTCTGTAGGTTCATGTTATCCACAGCATTATGTGGGGGTCGGCAGGGATTTCCCAAGCCCTGTTCTGCTGCAGTGTCAGCTATAGGAGAGTTGGGTAGGAACAGATGGGCAAATTCACAACCTGGGTGAGGCTTTGGGACGGGCTCTACCAAGACGCTCCCTGCCCTTGGTGATTAGCAAGTGACACATTTCATTCTTCATCCAGGCTTCGTGTCATTTTAGAGTTTTCTTGATGAAAATCTCTTTTTTTTTCAAACTGAGAGTTGCTTAAGTGCAGAGGGAGACACTTATTTGGGACTGGTAAGATTCGGTCTTTGGTGGAGGATTGTTTCAGCAGGAGCTGGGCTCCTCTGGTAGATTCGGGGGCAAAAGGAGGGCTGAAGGAAAGGAGAAAAATTTCTTTGAAGTTCAAGGCAACAAGAGTCTTCTGCTGTGGGTTTATTTGATTCTCAGGGGCTTGTTTAATAATAAAGTTGTGATCTTGTCAATTATTTCCTAAAAGCCTTAGTCTATAGATTCTTTTAAGCAGATCCTTTTGAGAAGAGATAGAAGTGAGAACCCTGTTTGGCTAGCCAGAGACCATAATGAACTGACAGCAGTCAGATGGTGTGTCCCCAAGTCTACCTACTCAGGCCTGCCACCAGCAGTGTGGTTTTTCATGTTTCCATAGGGATCTGTACTCAGTTGCTATGGAGTCTGACTTGATTCAGAGGCACCTACCAGTAAACGGAGGGCAAAGCTCTTTGTCCACACACAGAAGACATTCCAATTTTCCCACATGTGGGTTGGAACTTAAACTGTTTCTGTCTAGCTTTGGTTATGAGACTTTGCTAGTAGTGAAGATAGGATTTAATAAATAATGCAAGAAACCTTTGTTGTTTTACCGACTGCCAATGCTTGTTCACTAGTTAGAATTTTATACGCAGAAAATTCACTATCAATTCAAGATAACCTCAGTTTAACCAGATGGAAATCAGGCTGGCTGTCTGTTTTTTGCTTAAGAAAGACTGGCTTTAGAGTCCCGTGGAGACTGGGTAAAGGGAAATAATGAAACATCCTTGCCTTATTCATGGGAAGTAAGTTCCTGAAATTGTAGTCTTTGCAATACAGGTAGGATTTTTACAGATTTCATACTTCATGCAATGCCCTCACAGGGACAGATAATACCAAACTCAGAACTGAGCAGTAATTTTTATTGTAATGTGGTTCAGGGCCACGTAATTTAAAAACAATGGAGACAATACATTTAGATCTAAATGAACAATCACAAAACATTGACATGACCAGGTGGTGACAGGCTTGCATTGTGCTTTAGTCTGTGACAGCGACTACCAAGTGTTTTTACAGCTAATCCAGTGGTGAACCTAGGGCATCTACCTGGGCTGCACAGAGAGGTGCCAGTGGGAGGGGGATGTGACAGAAGAATTGATACTGCGTTTATGCTTCAGCTGTAGTGGTAGACCAAGTTTCAGACCTATTCTTCTCCTGGACAGATAATTCTGAAAAGACTAGAGAAAAATCGTCTAACTCTCCAAAAGAGTTGCCACTTAGAAGAACGGCTTCTGAATTTATCAGGTCACAGAAGAAAGCAGTGTCTCAAGGTAGACCTCCCTGGCCTGCTGGTCACAGTGGACTGGCAAAGGCAGTTATGCCACATGGAAAAACATGGCAGCCAAACTAGTGGATGTTCGAGCTTACAAAAAAATATCTGAGCTAGTTTGTTATGTTTGGCATGGAACTGAAGGATATAAAATGAAATGTGCTACCACAGGTGGAACCTGTTGGTTGATCTCTGGAGAGTAGGTTTCTAGAAAGTTGCTTCCTAGATGATATCAATAGTTGCAGAGCTATGGAACGGTCATCCTGCAGAATTCATTGTTGCATTATCCAGTTAGTTTGGATGTCACACGTTGGATTCCCTTTCTTGAAGATTATTTTAGTCTATTAAAGGTTCTCTGAATGCCTTCAGTATGTCTTCAATATTCCTTTCTCCTCTTACTCCTCTACCCCGAAGTACATAATCCAACAACCAGTCTTCAGAATCCGGTTATTTAGTGGTTTTGTCCATTTCTTATCATTGAAACACAATACTCAATACCTGTAACTTAAAGGAGAAGTTGATATTGGCTCAGTCTTAGAAGTTTCAGTACATGGTTGGCAGGCTCCAATGCAGAAATGGTACGGTGAGAGGGCCTGCCACGGAGGAAACGTGGTAGCCAGGAAGCAGACAGAGAGAGAAGTGAGGAGTCGGAGGGAGGTAATCCAATCCAGGTACTATTTTTCTTTTTGTGTGTGTGAGGAACTTCCATACTGATTTTCATAACAGATGGATGTGATAGTTGGGCTCTCAACTTAACTGGTTTGGGAGAAATCTAAGAGATTATTAAAGTATACTTCTGAGTATGTGTGGGTGGGTTGTCAAAGTGTGACTGTGGGGTTTATATCTGGTCCCTCACCCCTTACACTTACTTGGGCACTGCCCCCCTGTTCTGCTTACTGGCTGCCGAGGGTTAAGAAACTTTTTCTACCAGGTCTTCCAGCATGATGTTCCTGCTGACTGTGGACTGAATCCTCTTAATATGAACTAACACTAATAAAGTATTAGGTCTATAAAGCTCCTACCATGATAATGAGCCAGGTCAGCTCTCCTGACCTCCTTTCTGTTGTGGATGTGATTTTGTCCAGTGATGGAAAAGCTGACAAACACACTGTACTGTTACATTTCTACCAGCAGTGTGTAAGAGTTTCTTTTTCCTCACCAGCACTCACTGTTTTTTGTTTGTTTATTTTGTTTTGTTTTGTTTGAAACAAAACACGATGTAGTTTAGATTGGTCTTGAAGTCACTATGTAGCCTAGGCTTGCCCCGAACCTGCAGTGATCCTCCTGCCTCAGATTTCCAAGTACTGGGGTTATAGGCTGACATTACCAGGCCCACCCTTGGTGGTGGTGGTGGTTGTTGTTCATGTTGTTAGCTGTTCTGGCTAGGATGAGGTGGACTTTCAACATAATTTTGATTTGCTTTTCTCTGGTGGCCACAGTTGTTGCACATTTTTTATATGGTCATTGGCCATTGGTCCTTCTTCCTTTGAGAAGTATCTGTTTAATTCATTTGTCCATTTTTTTTGTATTATTCTTTTGGAGTTGAGGTTTTTGAGTTCTTTATATATTCTGGATGTTAATGTTCTGTCAAAAGAGCAGCTGGTGAAGATTTTCTCTCATTCTCTAGGCTCTCGTCTCTCTGTTATTTTCTTTGCTGTGTAGATACTTTTTAATTTGATGCCATTTCATTTGTCTATTCTTTCTGTTGGTTCTCAAGTGATTGGAGTCCTATTCAGGAAGTTGTTGCCTATGCCTGTATCTTGAAATATTTCCCTTACGTGTTTTTCTAGCATTTTCAAAGTTTTAGATCTTATATTTAGGTCTTGGAAACAGTGGCTCGACATTGCTATGTAACAATAGACAGGAGATCGAGGGCAGCTGCATCTTTAGTGAGCAAATACTTTCCGAATCTTCTCTGTCTTGCCTGACATGCATTACTCCTCTAAATTATCCATTTACCTGGCTCTTGCAAGCATTTGAGCTTGTACTGTTTTTTGGTGGGACATTTTAGTAGCAAAGCATCCTGCTTTCGCTTTGCCTTTTGAAGCCTTCAATTAAGGCTTCTACGATGAAATACAAAGATGCCAGACAAGGGAAATAATCTTAGCTGTTGTTATCAGTCACTGGCCCTTGGGCACGAAGACTTTATTTTTTCTCATGATGGTGGAGACATAAAAAGATCATGCAGAGAACATGAAGGCACCTTAATACAAAAAGATGTGCCTGAGGGCTACCGCTAAGGAGGAAGGAGAACAAGGACACTAAGTGGGAAAACTGGTAACTACAAATATGACCTCACCGCCCTCTCTGCTTCCCCCAGGTCTGGCCTTTATTATTGACATATGACTTGGATATATAGGATAATCGGAAGCAAAGTGTCTGGAAACAAGTGTCAGCAAAATGAAACAGGGCAGGCTGGGGAAATGCCATGTGGTGGAAAACATGCTTGCGGGAAAGACTAGTTTTGAAAGAATCCTAAGGCACCACTGAGAGTGGTCAGACCAAAGAAATGCCATTCTAAAAACAGAAGAGCCTGGCATGCTACTTCCTGTACAATCATCATGCTTTCTTTGTAGACTCACACTGACAGGACCAGGAAGGAATAATTTGTCCCAGATGAAAGAACCTTCCTCCAAGACTCATCTCTAAACAGCATATAGACAATTTTTACATCCTTCTTAACCTGAATCGATTTGCAGTTTTATTATTGGGCCTGATGTAGGCTGAGTTACTATGAATTTCTACTTAGACCAGAGTTTTTCTAGTGTTTGTTACTGTTTTGAAACTGTAGTTCATTAGGATCATGTTACTTATGTTATTTAAATCTTATTCAGCCCAAACAGACTCATTGTGAGAGTTGTGGCCAAAATAAAAATGCCTGTGTAAGTGTAGAATTAGACTAAAAACCTTTCCATTTTCGAATAAATGAATAGGATTATGTGCCCCACAGATGGTATTTCAGTCCCTGTGTGAGATCCATTACAGTAGCCTATTCAGCACAAGCTGTATTTTTTTCCTGTACAAGTCATTTCATTTGTAGAGGAAAAGCTTTTCAGAACATCAGATTGTCATCTTTTTAAAACTACCATTTCCTCAAATGTATTTTTTGAAAGGGCCTAAAGCCAATGCCTTCCTAGATATTTGGAGAATTCACTCATTCATGGCTACATACTCACACTGAAATTGCAAGGTCATACAGTATTGTAATGTTAGCTCAGTTTATTTTTTTCTCTTCCTTATTTTGTACATAAAGAGAGCTCTTTGCTCCTCTGGAAATTCTCCTTACACTGTACTTATTTTTTAAAACAGCTTTATTGAGGAAAAATTGATATAACGTAAGCTGTACATATTGCTAAGAACTGATAGATGTACACAACCGTAAAGTCTTACTTCCTTTACTATATGAACTTACTCATCACACACAAAGGTTTCCTCACAGTCTCTTTGCCATTCCTTCCATCCACTTCTCCCCTTCCCTTCTTCCTCAGAGAACCACTGATCTGACTTTTTCCCTTCTAGATTACTGTGTATTTTCATGCATATGGAATCATACAGTTTACTTTCTTTTACATTGACATACAGCCACATTGTCCTATGTGCATCATTAGTACTTTCCCTTTTATCTCTGAATTATATTCTATTATGTATATATGACAATATATTATAATAGAATAATATTATATATATATATAATTTCCAGATTTTGATAATTACAACAGTGCTGCCCTGAAAAATTACATGTACTTCTGAATATGGATACAGCTTTTATTTCTTGTGGGTACTGCCTGGAGTGGAACGGCTAAACCATTTGTCATTTGGACACAGATGTTCAGAGCTGCTTTACTTATGATAACTGAAAATTGTATGCAACCCAAATGTCTGTCAATGGCCTAACTGCCAAACGTTTCCAAAGTGGTTCTTCATTTTACACTCACATTGGCAATGCATGAGAGTTCCAGTTTCTCCAAATCCTTGCCAATACTTGCTATTGTCAGTCTTTTACAGTCCTTCAAGTAGATGTAATGCTTTATTGTGATTTTAATTTACACTGTTGTAGTGACTAATGATATTGAGCATCTTCTCTTAAGCTTATTTGCCCTTAGGATATCTTCTTAAAGTGTTAAAATCCTTTGCTCATTATTTATTTATTTTCCTCATACAGCTTTTTGTTCACTGTTTTGTGGGTGTTCTTTATATATTCTGGATACAAGTTGTTTATCAGAAAACATTTTTGTCTAGTATATGATTTATCATTTCATCCCCTTAATGGTGTTTTTAAAAAGCAGAAGTTTGTAGTTTTTATGGAAAAATTTATTAACTTGTTCTCTTAAAGATTGTGTTTTTAGTAGGTTAGGTCACAAAGGTTTTCCACTACTTTTTAATGGAGATTTTACAGTTTCACATTTTAAAAATTTAAATCTGTGATTCATTTTAAGTTAATTTTGTATAAGTTGTGAGGTATATAGAGTTTATTTGCCTATGAATACCCATTTTCCCCAGCATTATTTTAAGAAGACTTCTTTTTTCCCAGAGTTGCTTTGACCCTTTGTCAGAAGATAGTTGTCTATGTTGTGTGGATTTGTTTCTGCATTCACTATTCATTTTTATTGATCTATTTGTCTGTTTATACCAGTATCATCTTGTCTTGATTACTGTAGCTTTAGAATAAATCTTTTAAAATCATGTGCCATTAGTCCTCCTCTGTTTTTCTTTTGTAAAGTTGTTTTAACTATTCCAGGTACTTTGCATTCATATATGAATTTTGAATCAGTCTGTCAAATTCTTAGAAAAAGTTTCTGGGATTTTGATTGGTATTGCATTGAATCTGTAGCTTTATCTGGAGGATATTTGATAGTAATGTTGTATCATCTGAGAAATACGATTATTATTTAAGAAAATATGTGTATTATTCTGTGGTTGGGTGATGTATTTTATAAATATCAAATGGTTCAAGTTGGTTGATGGTTTTATTCAATTTTTCTTTAATTCTTCTCAGGATTGTTGCTCGTTTTTAGTGCCCAGGTCTTTCACATTGTAGTTATATTCAGCCCTAAATATTTCATATTTTTAATGTCATTGTAAGTGCCTTTTAAAATTTAAGCGTAATTGAGATTTTATATATTATTATTATTATTATTATTAATTTTTGGTACTGGGGGTTGAACTCATGACATAGTGTTTACCAGGCAGGTGCTTATGCCACAAACTAAATCCCTGACCCTTTATGTATTATTTTTATCTGCAACCTTGCTGAACTCTCATGTTATTTTTGGTAGTGTTTTTTTAGTAGATCCCATCAGATTTTCTAAATAATGACATGTGTTTACATAGTCTGTAAGTTAAGGCAGTTTTCTTCTTCCTTTCCAATTTGGAAAACTGTTATTTTTCTTACCTTATTATACTCACTATAACCTGATGTATAATGCTGAATAGAAATTGTAAAATATCTTTGTTCCAATTGTTAGGAAAGCATCCATTTTTTTTATCATCAAGTATAATGGTAGTAATAGATTATTCATATGTTTTCTTTGTTAGCTGGATGAAATGCCTTTCCATTTCTAATTTGCAACAAACTTTTATCAGAAGTGGATACTGGGTTTTACTACATGCTTTTCTAAAATTAATTTTGAAAATATTTATTAGGAGATGTTTATAGTACATGATGACATTAATTGTGAAGAATTAATACATGTGCATAACACATATTAATTCTTTTTTAGGAATTTTTGAGGAAATTATATGTTTGGGTTTGTTTTTTGTTAAAATGGTGAAATACATGGGCTGATTTTTAAATTTTATTCTAACCCTGTCTCTCAGTGATTAATCCCATGAGGTCATAAATTTAATCTTTTCTATATGTTTTAGATTTAATTCACTAAAATTTTGTTTGGTCTTTGCCTCTGTGTTAATTAAAGGTACTTGTCTGTGATTTTCTTTTACTGTAAACACCTTTGTCTGATTTTAGTTTGGGAGTAATTTTGGTCTCAGAATAAACTGAGCATGCCCTCTTCAATTTTTCAGAAGAATTTTTGTGTAATGACTATTATTCCTTCCTTTAATGTTGATAAAATTTGCTATTGAAGTCCTCTGGAACTGTGATAACTATGATTTTAATAGAGTGTTTTAAACTATAATTTAATTGTTTTTAAATGTGTAAGTCCATTTATATTATTTATTTCTACTGGGTAAGTTTTCACAGTTTCTCAGGTTCATCTAGATTATCAAAGTTATTGAACATAATTAACAGTGTTCCAAAGACACTGTTCCTAATAGACCTTTGTACTTGTCTTTATTCCATGTGTATAACACCACGATTCATAAAATCTTGGAAGCAGCCCATATGCTCATCAACAAATTAATGGATAAAGAAAATGTGGTTTTATACACTACAGAGTACTGCTCTGCCATAAAGAAAAATCAACTTGAGTCATTTGTAGGAAAACGGATGCACCTTGAGACCATAATATTAAGTGAAATAAATCAGACACACAAGGCTTAAATATCACATGGTTCTTTTATAATAGGAACCCAAATTATAAATAAAAAGCAAACTGAAAGACAGATAATAGGACTCAGGCATATAGACCTTTCTCAGATGGGAAGGAGAGCAAGAAATGGAGGTGGGAAAGGATGAAGGAAAAGGGATGAAAAGAGGAGCTGAGATGTGTTACGTACACAATTCCACACCAGGAATGTAATCATTATGTGCTATAAACATGTACTAATAAAAAATAGAAATATGAAAGCCTCATCAGGAGACAAGAGAAGGGAATATTAGATACTGTCTTAGTTATTTTTCTCATTTCTGAGACAAAATACCTGACACTCAAAGTTAAAGGGGAAGAGGTTTGTTTAGCTCAGTTTGTAGAGGTTTCAGTCTATAGTTGGCTGCTGGAAGGTAGGGTGGCACATGGCAGAGAGGAATTGCACAGGAGAAGAGTTCATGGTGCCCACAAGATAGCAAAAGCAACAAGGGAGGAGGACAAGACTCTTTTGTCCCTCACATTGTATGCACGCTGCCTGCCCCAGGGTGGGTTTATCACTCACACCCTTAATCCTAGCCAGAACTATGCCAAACCAAGCAGTGGACTGATTTACTAATCACACCCTTGATCCCAGCATCACACACTCTAGATGCAGCCACCTCTGAACAAGCTCTATGACTGCATGAGGCTTTGGGGGACATCTCGACATAAATCATAACACATATGGATTCCTCATTGTGTTTACTACATGCAAACTCCGAGGCACCAAATATTCTCTTGGTCTCTCTATGACTGATCATTTATCCATGTCCATTATGCATATGGACCCCTGGGAGTTGTGAGGTAAGAGACCCTAACCCTAGCAATAAATTATGTAATTTGAGGGTATGGTACAAGGGAGTATGGGGTGTGAGGCAACTGCTGTAGGCCACTCTTCTCTGAAACTTTGTCCAAAAGATGTTCACTTTCTAGGCTCAGATGTCCTCTTTTTCTTTAGATCCTCTTGATCTCACTCCAGTTCAAACTCCCTTCCCTCAACTCCCGGGTATTTTCATGACAATTTCTGAGATATAATTCACATAGCATACAGTTCAACAGTTTATATTATACCATTCAGTGACTTAGTATATTTGCAGAGTTGTACAACCATTTGTGATCAAGTTTTAAATATTTTAATTATTTAAAAAAAATACCATCTCCTTACATTTCCCTAGCCCTGGAAAACCAACTAATATACTTCCTGTCTATATAAATTTACCTCTTTGGGGATTTCATGTAAGTAGAATCAGTCAGTATGCCCTTACAGAATTCTGCTTGTACCTCTGTTATTGTCCTGTGTACCAGGACTCTGTATATTGGGTTTGGTGGTCATCACAGTAGTGTCTAGCAGTGTGTCTGGTGTATCAGTTAACAAACTGGAGGAAAAGAGAATTCTTTTTCTCACTTTGTAAGAGGGAAAACAAATATAAGAAATAGGCTACAATGTAATAGTTAGAAATATGAAAACAATGATTCCGTCTGCAGTGAACCTCGTGGTAGCAATTCACTTTGGTAAAAATTTTGTATATGAGTGGCCTCAGAACAGTATGAAGACAATCAAGTTTACCTAGCAAGTCAACTCTGTTTGGTGTCCCCTTCTTCCTCTTTTGCATCTTCTGACCCCTGGACCTGGCAGTGTGGTATAACTTGCCCACCCTGTACTCCACCACCCTTCCTCCCCTTCGCTTACCACTCCCACTAAAACCCACTGTGAGTTTGATGTACTCTAAAGGTTTATGTTCTAATGTAGTGACACATGGAATAAATGAGAGAAATAAGATTTGTGATGCATCCTCTTTATTCATAACATCTACATAAAAGAAATTTTTGAGGGAAGATGGATTTGCTGGAAGTTTGTCAGTATATGGCAGTTATTTTCAAGAGATAGTTTGACCCTAGAAACATTTGCCATATTAATTTAAGTGAATTTATTATATTATATTCTTTGAGACATGGGTATGTGTTACCTTTAGAGATTATAATTTAGTTACAAAGAAATATTTAGGCTGCCTATTCATCCTTTCAGCTTTTTTTCCATCCTAAGTGTAAGTCCAAAGGGAAATATATGTGGCAGAAGAAAAAACAATTGGGTCGTTAATGGTTCTCAGTGTTAAAGCCAAGTATTTACAAGTGAAAGGAATGAGGCCCATGCCCTTGGTAATGGGATTTAAATGGATTTAGGAACTAAGGCTGAAATAGGAGCCTAATTAGAGAAGATTCCAGGGTCACGGTGTCACTCCTCACCTGTCCACCAGGCAGACAGACTGTCCGCAGCTTTACTTCAAAGACAAGGCTGCTCTTCTCATCAGTCTTGATGCGTCTACGGCAGGGTACTGAGAGTGGGTCAAGATTCAGCTTCTACTGGGCCTTAAAAAGTGGCCGCTGAAAATTTAGAATAAAATATTTAATGATTTTCTTAAAGTTAGGAGGGCTGAGGACTTAGCTCAGCGGCATAAGCGCTTGCCTTGCAAGCCCATGTTTGTGTGTTTGATCCCCGGTACCGATTTAAAAAAAAAAAAGTTAGGAAAACAAATCATATTGGGTAGGGCACTTTTGCTAAGGTAACCTTAGTTTTAACTGTCTTTTTAAATATAGGAAGAGGGGGTGTGGATAAGGAATCAAATGACTTTCTGTTCCGGTGAATGGGGCAGCTAGAAGGGGGTCTTTTTATCCTTTTATATCCAAGCTATTGAACATTTTCTAAAGCGAATGTCTGTTCTTTGCGTTCTTTTCAAGTACACTTTGGCATTTTGTGCATGACTACTTTCTGTGTTTAACCCACCTTGATTTCCCTTGCAGTTTGTTGGTCATGGAAATCTAGCAGTTAGAGTTGGTGCCACCTAAAGCTGAAGGAGGGAAGGTGAGGCTGGGTGGGGAGTCTAGTGCAGCTGATTTTCCAGAGTTGGTGACATCACGTATGTGACAGTTCATGTACCTGCTGAATGGTGAGTTGGGACCTCAGAGAACATGGAGAGAGCTGTCGCTTGCTCTGTTGCTTCTCTTGCTTCTGAGCATTGTGTAGGTACTGGGTAAGGGCTGTGGCTGGACACAGAGAATCCAGAAATGATGGAAAATGGCACTGAACAAAGATGTCACTCAAAATAGAGCGTTCAGTGTTGTGTGAAACTTTCTCATTATGGAGGTACAATGTTGTATTCTTTCTTTATGAGTCTAACCCAATGACGTTTCCCATCATTTAGGTCATCATTTGACTTCAAGATTCAAGGCTAGGAGGTGATTTTATTGTTTCAAACTTTAGGAAAGCAGATTCATTCTTCCAATTCCTAATTAACTTTTAGGTGAACTTGTTTTCTGCTAATGGTCCATCCACATTTAGTTTCAGACTTCGAACAAATGTTAGCTCAAAGTTTTCATAAACGTAATTCAGATTTTAAAATTATAATCACAGGATTTTTTCATTTGTTGTAACTGACTAGACTTCTCAAAATTCCTTTCATAAAAGTGCAAAGTTTGCATTGTAAAGCAGGTTTTCTTTAACTTTGCACATAGGAATTATTATCGTTTTCCAGAATTAACAAAATAAGAGCAACAAAAAACTCCAGGTTGAGATCTGAGCACATGCAGGTCTTGATTCCTAACCCTCTGGAACATATGCTTAACACATGAGTTTATGTATCTGTTTCAG
Organism: Dolichotis patagonum; assembly: GCA_004027295.1. Lineage (NCBI taxonomy): Eukaryota > Metazoa > Chordata > Mammalia > Rodentia > Caviidae > Dolichotis > Dolichotis patagonum. The sequence continues at coordinate 14,316 of PVJX010002871.1, read as the reverse complement.
TAACCGTCATCTCAGCAAAGGTGATATGGGCATTCGCTCGGTCTTACCTTTCCCACTAGCTGGTTCAGGTGCTATAGTGGAAATCATTAGAGGTCGTCTGTGCGTAAAACACAACACAACGATAATGAAAATCAAAGTTTAATCTGAAGTCTCTTTGGTAACTGTGCCTCTCAAGGAAGTAGCTTATGGTAGAAAAAGAGAAGATTAGTAGTACAAAGTGAAAAGAAAGACACAATGAAAGGTAAGAGAAGAAAGGGAGGTGTCTTTAGAGAGTAATCTGAGTGTCATCCATAGCCAACGCCGTCTGAGACAAATACAAAACCCGTGTGCTTCCATCGAGTCCAGCATCTCAGGGACCCAGAGGTTTTCAAATTCTCCAGTAGAGGAATTAGGTTTTTTGTCATATGGACTCTTATATGGGTTTCTAAGATTTAAAAACAAATAAAGGGAAATTTTATTAATACAGATTTACCTTATTACATTAACTTTTATGTTATTTCTTTAGAATAAAATTAATTGGCAAAAGAGGCATTATTAAATAAACACAAAAAGTTGCAATTTGAAGATATGGATGGTGCTTCTTTCATCAACCACCACTTCCAGTTTGTTTTGGTTTAAGTACACACCCTCAAAGAAGTCTTGTTTTACATTTAAGATAAATGGTGTCTGATTTCTAAAACATCTAGAGATATGCAAGCGGAATTTGAAACACTCTAGGATCTAGAAGGAGGAGAAATTGCTAAAGTGATCACTAACAGTGCGTTTCCCACCTCGATGCTGTTAGGACACAAGACAAGTGAGACAGCCTTCTTGCTGATAGGTTCACAGTGGGGTGTCGCTCTGGGGGCAGAGTCCCACATGCACATGTAGTTGTGTGACACAGTGAAACGTGGTGTCTGGGACCAGTCCTGCACTGTTAAAGCCCGGACTGACTGTGGCATTTCTCTGGGCCTTGCACAGTGGAGTGCGGTAGTTTGCCGATGTTACATGGGTACCTAAATTTTAAAGAAACAGCAGAGATCTGTGTGTGTCACATACAAGTTCAGACACGTGTTCAGCAATGGAAGGAGACGCTCAGCTCTGAGGTAGTTGCATAAGGACTTCGCAGCGTGTCAGCCTATTGCAGGACCCACGTGGTCACGTGTCATAAGCACGTTCCGCTTTAACTACAGTCAAGTGTGTAATTGTCTGAATCAGATAGTACAAAGTCACCAAGTACTTCTTCAGAATTCTCATGATTCTGACCACAGTTCCAAGCTCTGCAGACCTGGTGTCCGTCACCAAATTGCTGGGATACTAAAACATCGTGATTTATGGTCAGTTTATTCTTTTGTGGGGTCTTCAACCTGATGCTTTCTAGTAGCACATTATACTTTTCATTAGATGATTACTATCTAATTATCAGAATGAAACAGTGACATTTTAACTTGGTTTTAAAGGTCTATGTAACTTTCCTGTTTCCCCAAACGTCACAGTCAGAATTTCTTACTTTTGTTTATTTCCTTTTTTGGATATCCCTATACCAGTTGTGTTTTCTTCATCTGAAATGGCTTTTCCTTGTATCTCTTCATGTCCAAGATAGAAATCTTAGAAGTAAACATCCTTTTAATTTCATACATAGATAGAGATACAGATGATATAGTGTATACTATATGTATACACTGTACATACAATTGTGGGTAAATTTTTAAAGAAATAGTCAATGACATGGAAATGTTTTTTCCATTATATGGAGTAGAAAAGCAATTCTAAACTAGGCGTAGAAGCACGTGCCTGTAATCCCAGCACTCTGGAGGCTGAGGCAGGAGAATCATTTCCAGTTTGAGGCCAGCCTGGGCTACAAAGTTAAGTTCAAGGCCAGCCTTAACTGCATAGGGAAACGCTGTCTCAAAAAGGACGCCCCCCCCCCCAAAAAAAGGCAATTTGAAAATCATGATAATATTTTTAAGAGAAAAATATATAGAAAAAAAGACTGAAAATTTCAACATTCACAGAATGTTACTAGTTGGTAGAACTAAGGATGAGGCTCATTTAACTTATTGGTATTTTACACATAGGGAAGTAAACCTGTTTTGCTTTTGTAATGAGACATTAATTATAAAATAGGTCTAAAGTACAAGGTACTTTACCTTTCCTTAAGTAAAAATTCTAATTGCCTCTCCTTAAATAAAAAAAATTTAACTATCTGTACTCTTGCAAGTTACTCTTATGACTACAGTACTCAGATACCCAGGTATTTTGAAGAACGTGTGAGCAATGTGAGAAGCACTGGTGTGGAAGGCCGCGCTACTGTTTAGAGTAGTATATTTTTGGTGCCCTTTATCATCAGCCAGCTGAACTCTGCTTTGGGAGCCTGTCCTCAGACTGTCCTCTCACGTTTATGGTGATGTCCGCTTTCCTCCTTAATGTTGGCTCACGCCTGAGATAGGCACTCATGAGAGAGGACCGACATATAATATTTCCAAAGACCTGCATGACATTTTTCAAATATTCCCTTCAACTAGAAAAGAGTATGCAGTTCTTCTGTGGTGTAGTTATGAATAGTGTGATCACCTAGAAAAGCATTTCTTCTGGTGACTGTTACATAAAGAGAATTACCTCTTCATCCACTGTGCCATGCTGAGTCTTGATATGTTGCTTTGGGGTTTGTTTCTTTATAGAGACTCCTCTATTAAATTTTTTAAAAAAGAATATATTAGTACTCATTGATAATCTTTTAAAAATAAAAGTTAGGTAATTTTCCTTAAAAAAATTTCCCCTAATGTAGCATGACATAGAATTAAACAGTAGAACTGGAGGAATTTATTTGGAGATAACAAAATAAGAGGGGGAATTGTTTGGTTATACAACAGACTGTAAGAGGGCTAAGAAGTGGATTGAAGAAAATTATCAAGCATGCATGTTGTTTTTAAGTGATACTTGAGCCTAGGATGTGCAACAGCTGTGTTGTTGACTTTTTTTTCGCTCGTGCCAACTTTCTTTATGTGATTGATTTTCTCCCTGACAGCTCACTGTGCTGATAAATGTGTCCATGGTCGCTGCATCGCTCCAAACACCTGTCAGTGTGAGCCTGGCTGGGGTGGGACCAACTGCTCCAGTGGTAAGTGTCCACCTGCTGCTGTCTGTCTCAGAATGTTTCTGCTGCGTAGACTGCTTGTCTGCCCCTTGTCCTGGGCCACAGCCCCTTATCCTGGGCCATAGTTTGCCTCTTCATCCCAAGCAAAGCATGGTCTGGACTCCACATCCTACCTATTCATACAGTTCCTTTTAACCCTGGGCATGCACTACACGTGGAACTGCCATTAATTGAGAATAAAGAACAATACTTAGAAAGGAGATTTCATTAATTTGCCACTCATACTCTTGTGATTATGAATGCATTTTCCAGAGTCGAGTCCAGTATTTAGATTCCTTACTTACACAAGTCAGTTGTGGTTGTATTCTAACTTAAGTTTTTAACTGGATTAATCTAAGATATTTTGTTGGTCATGAAATTTGCCACTTGTTTTTAACTCAGAAACAAAATAAGTATCTTTGATATTAACATATGTATCTGTGTCTTTATTCTGAGAAGGAGAGTGTGTAGGGGCTCAGATGCCATTGGGGAGACACATTTGCAATCAATGAAGATTCACAAACATTTTGGTACTTGTTAATGAAATCATAATGCACCATATAATTTGCCTTCATTATTCTAGAATTATAATTCTAAAACGATGATAATTTGGAATCATCAGAAACTTTCTGGTTTGGTGTAACCAGCCAGTACCTATAATCCCGTATCCTTTATCATAAAGATTAAACAATGGAATGTCACAAAGTACCGTTGCTTTCCTCAATTTCACTGTTAAAATTTAAGTCTCCTTGTTAACTAATTGCTACATCCATAATTTTATCTACTTCTTCTTCTATCTTGTTTGCCTTGAAAAATTGAAGTGCAGAGAGAGAGAAAAAAAATAGAAGTGCAGCAAAATGTAATGTTCAGTAATGTATCAACTAGTGATTCTATGATGAGAATTTATTTTCTTTTTGAATTCAGTATTGTTCTACCCTTCTTTTCTGCTTTTCTATTTTCTTTAATTTTCTTTTATTTCTTTGAAAAAAAGAAAGAAAAGAAAAATATGCAATATAACAACCATTGTTAAATTTCTTTCATTCTGTTGTGAAAACCTATATTGATATTGTTTTGAGTTTGCTGTTGTTTATGCCTTTTGCTTTTTGTTCTTTTCTGACTTTTCTATTTTTTAAATAAATTTTAAAAAATATAATGTGCAAAATGTCACTTTATAATAGTTTTTAAAAATTAGCAGGTTCCCATGACAGCACAAATTTGGCTTCATTTCTACCAAATAATTTTCTGAGACTAGTCTGAAAGTATGTTAAGCTGTCAAGATAAACTGGTTTTAAGAATTTTACTTGGCTGCTTTGGAACTGGGAAGATTGCTCTTGACCTTGCTAGGACTACTTGTTTTGAGCTTGTGGTCTCTTCACTCTCCCTGGAGCAGCGTCTCCAGAGGAAGCCCCTGTGCTGTCTGTGCTCAGAACGCCTCTTCTGAAAGGGTCTCTTTCTGGTACCTTATAGCCAGGGTGTGCATGTGTCTTTCTGCCCATGAAAGGCTTCTAAATTCCGGTGGGTAACTGTCTTGCTGGGTTTTGTTTTGTTTCTGTCGGAGAGCAGGAGGAGGATGGGCATTTTGTTCACATGCCATGGAGGCAGAATATTTGGGATGTGGGATTTGGCTTGGGTCCATCTTCTGACCAACTGCTTTCATTTACTTTTCTAGCTTAAAAATCAGTCTTGCCTAGACATTTTGAAGAAAAATACCATTGCTGTAAAGTAGTAGGAAAAGGAAAAGTAGATATATTCATTTGCAAAATGAGGTTTGTTCCTAATTTTGGGGCCAGAACACCGAAATTTCAATTTTATTCATACATTGTTTCCTAAAAACTCCAGCCTGCCTCGAGCAAAAAGTCAGACTAAAGAGTGTGCAAAACAAAACGCCTATATGGGTTTCCTTCTTTCTAGAACTGATTTGGCTCTTCTAGAAATATACTGTTGCTTTATTTTAGAATTTACAGACTTTTGACCATAGACTCTAGAATTCTGAGAACATGCATTCTTTTAATACTGGAAAATGATAATTAGGCAACTGCTAGGACATTCTCTATAACTCAGTTACATAATGGACAAGGCACAGATAAGCATGTAAAAATATCTTAATTCTTAAACGATGTTCAGAGAAAACCATTTCTGATACCTTTTTTTAAGCACGAAAGAAAGTGCTGTTCTGTGCTGACCCACACACTGCAGTTTGCTTCTTGGGTTTTGTCTATAGCAGTTACCCTAACTGTAGAAAATTCATGAGTTTCTATACCAGTTGTTTAGCCAGTTAATTCTGAAAGCAAAATGCATGCCATTACAGTGGTCTGATACTGAGCAGTATTAAAAGTCTAATTTCTTTTTTTAAAATTTTATTTTAAAGGGGGTAAAATTAAACACAACAAAACAGAACAGAACGAGACATAAGAAAGCATAAATTTCAAAGCTAGACAACCAGAGATCTTTACTATCTGTCATATAGTCTCTTGCTTTCTTCCAAATGGTTGTCCATATCTTTGCATATGGGGAGTTCATACTAAATAACATAGCCAATCTTTTTTTTAAAATTTTATTTAGAAAGAAAAAAAAAACAACCAAACAAAACAGAAAAAAGGATAGCAACACTACAGAATTCCAAAGGAAAAAAAGAAAAGAACAACAACAAAAAAACCCACTAACAAATCACTAGTTGATAAGTTACATACTGTCATCTTGGAAATAGTTGTTCAAGTTACAAAATTAAAGCATACAAAGTAGACATTCAAACAGTGAGACTATTAACAGCTCTGCTCAACAATCTAACAAAAACAGTAGTATGGTCATCTATCTTCCACACTTAAACATACATGCAGTTATATTCTTTAGAGCACTTTCTTTTGCTCTCTTTTTTACAGTAGCAATTATGCATTTTGGGTTTTATTACTCCTACAGTTCTAATTACTTTTTTTTTATTTTAAAGAGAATAAAACAAAAGAGAGCAGAACAAAGCAGATTAGAACAGAACAACATAAGCAACACAACAATTTACAACAAGACAATCGGACATTAACAGTAGCTGTCAAATATCTCTTTCTCTGCTATAGTTGAGCATAGTTTCAGATACAATAATATCAAACATAACACAATAGTATATAAAACCGTTCAAGAGAATGAAAGAATTACAGGACATTCTGAACCAAATAACTATGATCAATGGCTACTATAATATCTCATTTTGAATAAAAAGATTTGTTTATACTATCACATATATTAAAATTCCAATGAGACACAACATGATAGAACCAATGGTAATAGCAGAGGAGAAGCATGGTAGGACTTCTAAGGAAGACGATATTAAATCAGCAATGGCTGCCATAATGTTTTGTTTTCTTCAAAACCGCTGTTCATACCATCACACATAATAAAGTCAAACAAAAAAGATTAAAACCATTCCAACTGATGAATGAAAACATTGAAAGGCTTCAAAGCAATGAAATGGGGAATCATGATTACTATAAAATTTTATATACTCTTACCAACTCTCATACTAGGGAGACTATACGGTATTTACACATGTTTGGTTTATTTTGCTTATGAGTATGGTCTCAAGTCATGTCCATTTATTTATAAATATTCTCAATGTGATCATTCTTTATAGCTGAGTAGTACTCCATTGTATAAAAATACCACAACTTTTTAATCCATTCCTCAGTTGATGGGCACTTAGGTTGTTTCTAAGATCTGGCTATTACAAATTGTGCTGCTATAAACATGGGTGCACATATATCACTGTGGTATGATGTTTTCAGTTCTTCTGGGAATATGCCTAGAAGCAGAATAGCTGGGTCAAATGGGACTTCCAAACCCAGCTTTTTGAGGAATCTGCAGACTGACCTCCACAGTGGTTGCACCAGTCTACACTCCCATCAACAGTGCAGAAGAGTTCCTTTTTCCCCACAGCCTCTCCAGCACTTGTTGTTAGTAGTGTTTTCTATCCTGGCCATTCTTTCTGGAGTGAGATGGAATCTCAGTGTGGTTTTAATTTGCATTTCTCTAATGACTAATGATGATGAACATTTTTTCATGTATTTATTTGCTGTTCGTATTTCTTCATCTGAGAACTATGTATTCATTTCAGATGCCCATTTTTGGATTGGGTCTTTGAATTTCTCAGGTCTGATTTTTTTTAATACTTTATAAGTTCTAGACAGAAGTCCTTTGTCTGAGGGACAATCCATTAAGATTTTTTCCCAGGTTGTGGGTTTTCTTTTCACTCTGCTGGAAATCTCCTTTGACATGCAGAAACTCTTTAATAAGATATGGTCCTAGTTATTGATACTGGGAAGTATATCCCGTGCAGTTTGATTCTTGTTCATGAATTCTCTACCTACCCCTATGTCTTCGAGGTTTTTACCTACTTTGTCTTCCAACAGATTTAGTGTTTATATTTTAAGATTGAGATCTTTGATCCATTTAGATTTTAGTTTAGTACATGATGATAGGCATGGGTCTAGTTTTAGTCTTCTGCATATGGATGGCTAATTTTTCCAGCACCATTTGTTGAAGAGACTGTCATTCTTCCAGTGAACATGTTTGGCCCCTTTATCAAAGATAAGGTGGTTGAGTGAGTTTGTGGTTGTGGTTGTATCTTCCAATCTATTCCACTGATCCTTGGGTCTGTTTCTATTCCAGTACCATACTGACTTTATCACTGTAGCTTTGTAGTATAATTTCAAGTCAGGGATTGTGATGTCTCCTGCCTTGCCTTTGCTGCTTAGAATTGCCTTTGCTATTCTAGGTCTCTTCTGGTTCCAGATGAATTTTAGGAGTGATTTCTCTAGCTCTATGAGGTATGTTAGTGGTATTTTGATTGGGATTGCATTGAATCTGTATAGTAATTTTGGAAGAATGGCCATTTTCACAATGTTTTTTCTTCCTATCCATAAACAGGGGATGTCTTTCCATTTTCTGAGGTCCTCTTCGATTTCCTTTTTCAGGGTATTATAATTTTGCTTGTATAGCTGTTGTACATCTTTCGTGAGATTAATTCCTAAGTATTACATTTTTTTGGATGCTAGTGTGAAGGGTGTGGCTTTTCTTACTTCTCTGTCAGTATTTTTGTTGTTAGTGTATAAGAATGCTATTGATTTTTGAGTATTGACTTTGTATCCAGCTACATTGCTGAATTTATTTATTAAATCTAGGAGTTTTTCAATGGAGTTTTGGGGGTCTTCTATGTAAAGTATCATGTCATCTGCAAATAATGATAATTTAACTTCCTCTTTTCCTATCTTTATTCCTTTTATTTCTCTTTCCTGTCTTATTGCTCTATCTAGTATTTCCAGTACTATGTTGAATAGGAGTGGTGATAGGGGACATCCTTGTCTTGTACCTGATTTTAAGGTAAAGGCTTTCAGTTTTTGGCCATTTAATATGATACTGGCTGTAGGTTTGTCATAGATAGCCTTTATCATATTGAGGTAATGACCATCTATTCCAATTCTCTGTAAGGTTCTTATCATGAATGAGTGTTGGACCTTATCAAAAGCTTTTTCTGCATCTATAGAGATGATCATGTGGTTCTTACTTTTGGCTCTATTGATATGGTGGATTACATTTATTGATTTACCTATGTTGAACCATCCCTGCATTCCTGGCATGAATCCCACTTGGTCAGGGTGAATAATCTTCTTGATGATTTGCTGCATCCTGTTTGCTAATATTTTATTGAGAATTTTTGCATCTATGTTCATTAGGAAGATTGGCCTATAGTTCTCTTTTTTAGTTGAGTCTTTCTCTGGTTTTTTTTACTAAAGTAATATTTCCTTCCAGGAATGACTTAGGAAGAATTGCTTCCCTTTCAATTTATTGAAGAGTTTGAGAAGTGTCAGAATTAAGTCTTCTTTGTATTTCTTGTAGAATTCTGCAGTGAATCCATCTGGGCCTGGGCTCTTCTTTGTTTGCAAGGACTTAATTACATTTTCAATTTCAGTAATAGAAATTAGGTTATTCAGCAGCTTTACATCTTCTTGATCCAGCTTTGGTAGTTCATTTGTATCTAGGAATCTGTCTATTTCTCCAGTGTTATTGAACCTATGAGAGTAGAGGATTTCGAAATAGGTGTTGATGATCTTCTGTATTTTCACCAAGTCTGTAGTAATTTCACCTTTTTCATTCCTTATTGCATGAATTTGAGTTTTTTCTTTCCTTTTTTAAATAAGGTTGGCCAGGGGCTTATCAATTTTATTTATTCTTTCAAAGAACCAACTCTTTGATTCATTGATCCTTTGTACTGTTTTCTTAGTCTCTATTGCATTAATTTCTGCTCTAATCTTTATAATTTTCTCCCTTCTTTGGCTTTGAGCTTGGCTTGCTCTTCTTTTTCTAGATTTTTGAGTTGTAGCATCAGGTTGTTTATTTGTGTTTGTTCTGTCTTCCTGATGTGGGAACTCAGTGCAATAAATTTTCCTCTGAGGACTGCTTTCATTGCATCCCACAGATTCCGTTAAGTTGTGTTTGTATTTTCATTTGCTTGTAGATATTGTTTAATTTCTTCTTTAATTTCCTCTGTGACCCACTGATTGCTCAAGAGTGTATTACTCAGTTTCCATGTGTTTGTGAGGTGTTTGCAGTTGTGTAGTTCACTGGCTCCTATTTGCTAAGGGGTGGGGGTGGGGGGGACATGGGACAGGGGACAGGGAGATGTTTGATTCTCAACCCATGTGCCGGCAGGCTCACAGCCACCCCCTAGAGAGGGAAGGAGTTCCTTGTTCTCCTGGCACCCCAAGTCAACCGCATGGTGCAGGTCCCAATGCGCCAGCGTCTCTCTCCTTCTGGCTGCCAAAAGTCTGCCACACTCACAGCCGCCCCCCCAGAGAGGGGAGGAGTTCCTTGTTCTCCTGGCACCCTGAGTCAACCTCATGGTGCAGGTCCCGAGGTGCCAGGGTCTCTCTTCTTCTGGCCGCCAAAGTCTGCCACAGTCACAGCTGCCCAAAAGTCTAATTTCTAAAGATTCTATTCTATTTCCCCTCCTCTGTGGTTATTGCTATACCTCAATTTGATGCTGTATGTTGGATGCTTGTCAAAACAAGATGATTGTTTTGATAATTGCTCTGGCTTTTGGTATCATTAAAGGCACAACCATGATACAAAAACTATAGAACTTTTTCAGCATAGTTTTTGTTTGAGAACAATTGGAGATTTATACAAATTTGCAACGTTGATATCTACACAAAGTCCCACATGTTTATACCTAATTTCCTCTGGGTTAATTTACCACTAATATGTCAAAATTAAGAAACTGACATTTGTACATTAATATTAAAAATTTCAAAATTTTTTCCACTAATGCCATTTTTTGTTCCAGAGTTTAATCCAGAGTCCCACTGTACATTCCCTTGTCCTGTCTCCCCAGTCTCCTCTGTCTGTGGCAATTTCTGTCTTTTCTTGTTTTTCTAGAAGAAAACTGGCATGTATCCTGTCAGGGGCCCCAGGCTGTGTGTGTCTATGTGTCTGGTTTGTCATAACTGAGTGACTACAGAGCTAAGCGCCCTGCTCATCACATCATATCAAGATAATCACATGACAGACACAGTGTCATCACTTGCCTAAAGTAGCATTTGCCAAGTTTTTTCCATGTGAAGTTACTATTTTTTTTCTTTCCCTGTAATATTCAAAGAAGTGAGTTGCCTGTGTCATTTGGAATCATTCTGTTAAAAACACTGCTTCTTTCCCCCCATTTACCCCAAAATTTATATGTTTAGCTCATATATATTTATTTGGAATTTTTGGGCTATATGACAATATTACATTACTTATTTTGTTGCTCAGATTTTTCTAGCTTTGACCATTCTGTGCTTTTGCAGTGTTCCATCCTTTTGAGTTTGAGTACTTTTGTACTTTTTGGTACTATCAGAACTCATCTTGGATTTTTCTTGCTTTAGCCCTTAAATGACCATTTTGTCAAAGAGGCCCTGGGTTCTTTCTTGGAGAAAGATAGTTAGAAATAAAGATCTGGGAGTTACTGGAAACACATAGTAAATTGAAAAGAGAAAGTTTAATAAAAAATAGTGGCAGTATTAAGTATAACAGGGATTGGAGTGATGACGGACTAGCCATTAAGAGGTAGATTGAATTCTACAGATTATACGAATGCAGATGTAAGGAATAGCCATTAGCCAGGACTTACACAGAATCCCAGAGAGGAAGCCCAGGGGGGTGTGGTCCAGATTTTGTTGGAGAAAGCACAGCAACAGCTCACTGAGTGTCAGAGGGGCAGCTGCAATACTGCTGTGGAAGGACTTGGTGGAAATATGCTAGAATTGCTAGAATTTGGTCCTGTAGAACTCATGAGAAAGCCATTCACAGAGAAATGGCTCACCAAAGGTATCCTGCTACACAGAGAGGAAAGCTGTTGGCTGGTGGTTATTGTTAGCCACAGTGTACTGCAGGATGTGATGCTGGCAGTGCTGGCCACGCTACAACAGCTTGGTGCTGGAGAAGCCACTTCGGCTGCAGAAACAGAGCATTGGAAAAGCTACAGGTGTTATGCGAGCAGGTGCCAGAGGACGCATCATCTTGTACCTGCACTGCAGGAGCCGTGTGCATTGTGGGGGTCAGCTAAGCCAGTATACCAGATGGAAAGGACTGGGGGTCCTGCACTGCAGAAAATGTCGGGGTCAGCTAAGCCAGGACCCAGATGGAGAATACTTTCTTCTGCAGTGCCTTTACAGTACTCTCCGCTTAGTGTGCTTGATATTCAGCCAGCCAGCGAAGAATATTAAAAGGACCTTATCTACGTTGTAGGGGCAGTGAAGGGAAAATTTAAAGCCAGGAGGCAATAAATTGTTAATTGTTGCAGTCCACCCCTTTGGTTACTCTGGTGGCATATACATTCTTCCACACACATCTGAGTTCCTGTACATAACAAAACAGCTCTGTACTTCCGCCTGGTATATACAGCTGTCCATTTTACAGGTGAAGGTGTTTTACTCTTATCCCAAAATAAACATATAACTGTGCTAGCCACTGCTAATGTTACCATATCTTTTTAAATTTAATCACAGTTCTACTGGATGTTTTATTTTGTACATACTGAAGTTAACTTCCAACTTGTATTTAAAATGAAATAAAAATAGAAATAAATAGGAAAAGAGGAAATAGCAAACAAAAATAAATACATGCATATAAGAAGCAAACAAAAAATTTTTTTAAAAGCCTCTTCTCTGCAATTCTCTCTCTCACAAAGCTACCAGTAGAATTTCTATGTTTCCTTTTTTCACTACTCAGTCTGCATTTCTGTGTACTGAGTCATATACTCAGTTACTGAAGGTTCTTTACCTGATGGAGTGGCTCAAAGCCTCATTCCCAGAAAGTTTGAGTCCCACTTGCCCTGTCTTTTTTGGTTGCTTTTGTTTTCTGTAAACCTTTGCTAGTAGGCATGGAAGCAGTAGGGGATACTCTACAGGGCTCCTGGGTTCCAAACATAATTTTTCTTTTCTGTATGTGTACAAGCAATCCATTTGCCCACTTGAGAATCAGAATCATTTACTCCAGGCAAAAGAGCAATCCTTTTAGACATTAAGAGTCTAAACTGGCCAGATCGGTCCGGAGGGGAGGGGCCAGCATACACCGCCCCTTCCTGCACCTCAGTGGCTGACAGCAGACTGGAGAAGGCAGAAATCCGTAGCCAGCATGCTTCAGAGGAGCTGTAACTAACAGGGAAAAGGGCTGGGAACTCCACTGTAACTTGTGTGGAAGGAACCAAAAACATGATGAGAGAAAGAAATAAGAAAAATCCCCCAACCCCCAACCCCGAGAATATTGATCCAGGAGAGGTAAATACAAAAGAGATCAAGGGCAGCAAACATGCAATATCAAACATGGCATCAGCGGACATAAAGAGATATCTTTGCGACCTCGTAGACAAGATCAAAACTGAAATATTAATTCGAGTTAAGCAAAATATAAGTAGATTAATAAAAGAAATGCTAAGCACATCTCAAGAAGAAACAGATGGAAGAATGGAGGAACACAAAAGAAGGAGAGAAATGTTTGATGAAAAATATAAAGAAAACCTAGAATACATAAAGCAGATTCAAAGAGATTACCAGGAAATTAAAAACTCCATTGAAAGCTGGCAAAACTGCTTGAAAGAAACTAAGGATAGACTATCAAAATTTGAAGACAGGTATGCAATGTGTGATCATGAAAGGAAAGATCTTTTAAAAATAACAAGGAAACAGGCAGTAACAATAAAAAGGCTAGAGGATGACAAGAGGATCTATAACTTAAGAATAAAGCCTGTGAATGAAGAAGTAGGCGTCAAAACAAAGGAATTACAAAGGCTATTCACAGAAATAATTAAGGAAAACTTCCCAAACATAACAAAAGGAAATGATATGCAGATGTATGAAGCATACAGAAATCCAGCCACCTACAACCAAAATGGAGCTACACTGAGACATATAATAACCAAGATCCCAGAAATTCAGTATAAGAACAGAATTTTAAAAGCTGTCAGAGAAAAGAAACAGATCACCTATAAAGGAAAACCCATCCTTGGAGTGAAGTAATCCAAGCCCTGAAAGAAAATAACCTGCAGCCCAGATTGATGTATCCTGCAAAACTCTCTCTAGAAATTAATGGAGAAACAAGATGCTTCCATGACAAAGAGGAACTGGGGGAATTCATGACCACCAATCCAACCCTACAAAAAAACTGAAGGACATTCTAGAGAGAGAGAAAAAAAATACCAGGATTCCAGGAACAGTGGCAGAGAGGCCTCAATGAATGGGGCAGACAGTGGAATGAAACAGGAAAGTAGACAACCAGTGGCAGAAAAGTAGAATAGCAGAAATGAGGCAGAGAAGGTTGGCTGTAATCTCTAACATAGATGGCCTTGATATACTAACAAAAAGAAACACAGGCAGAGTACATCAGGAGATAGGGTCTTTCAAGATGCTCTGTATTGGAAACATAATTAACTTGAAAGAGGGTTTATGGACAGAAAGTCAAATATAAGAAAACAATGTTCTTTGTGACAGGGAATCAGAGAGAAATAGGGGCAACTTGACCAGACCTACAGATAGGTTGAAAGGACAGGATACTTTTGTGCAGTAGAGAACTACTCAGCTATAACGAAGGAAAACCTTGAGGCTTTTGTAGGTAAAGGAATACAACTCGAGATCAAGCCCAGGAGTCAGAAGGTTCAGAAATAGTTAGGGTAAATAGCAGGT
>PVJX010002870.1:0-119309 GCA_004027295.1 Dolichotis patagonum | reverse complement strand
TCTTCTTCTTCTTCTTCTTCTTCTTCTTCTTCTTCTTCTTCTTCTTCTTCTTCTTCTCTTCCTCCTCCTCCTCCTCCTCTTCCTTCTTCTCCTTCTTCTTCTGTTTTTCTTTAAAATAAAATGTATTTGAAAAACTAAAAAAAAGAAGAAAAAAAAGAGCCCACATTCTTAAGTGTGGACTTTGCTCTGTGAGTAAAAGGCTTAAACCAGACAAGTTGGTGTATGCTTGTAATCCCAGCACTCCAGAGGCTGAGGCAGGAGAATTGCAAGTTTGAGCCCAGCCTGGGCAACTTAGTGAGATCCTGTGTCAAAATAAAAAAAAATTGAAAAGGGCTATGGATGTATCTCAGTAAGAAAGTCCTGGGTTCAATCCCCAGCACTTAGAAGACAACAGAAAGAGAGAGAGAGAGAGAGAGAGAGAGAGAGAGAGAGAGAGAGAGAGAGAAGAAAAATGGTCGAATTTGTGGTAGTAAGCAAGACAGAATAGATGGCTCCTCTATTAGGGCAGAGTGAATTTTAGTTTTTCACTTAGTGTTCATTTTTGTCCTTTTTCAACAGGCTTCCATGAATAATCAGTACATTATTATATTTGTGTATTTACTCATTTGTGCATTTAGAGCCACTCTAACATGGAATTAATTATAATAGTTCAGTTTGTACATAGGAAAAATAACCAAGGACGGAATAGTGTAAAATCAAAGTTACCTACTTGACAATGGGAAATCAGATTCCAGTTTTTGATTCCTTAGCTCTGGTTTCAAATTTCAGGGATACACTGCCACCTAGTGCAGAGAAAAATGTTCATTCAGTAGAAGGCTGCTAGCGAATGTGTCCAAAATTGCACAGGGTGCAATGTAAGACAGTATGTATTTAAGGCTACTTTCATAAAAACGAAGGGGATTTTGGAAGGAAGGACATTTCTGTATTGCATTGCTGAAGGTTAACACGAAATCCAGGAGCATCATTTTGTTACTATTAAGTTGAGAAATGACAATAGTCCAGAAGAGAAGACCACTTTTCTACTTCTTCTGTCAAGTGAATTTCCTTATAGAGGTCTGGTAAAGAAATTGCTGCATTTTCTTCATGAGCCAAAAGGTTCTCAGGAGGTCCTATGTGTTCATTGATAGTTGTTTAGTAAGTGCTTAGTATACACTTGAAGTTTGTAAGTTAATACTAGTTGTAAAAAGGAGAGGTAGCTTCTCAGGTTGGAAACATGACCTCTCTGAGTGCAGTCGTCAGGGGCCCAGCAGTGCCTGCAGCTGGCAGCTTGTTAGAAACGGCAATCCCAATCCGTGGCCCATGTTAATTTCCTCAGTCAGAAACTCTGGGGTTGGAACCCAGTCACCTTGTTACAGACAGCTGAGTTAGTTAGAAATATTATAGGCAGTCAGACAGGGCTGGGCCCTGGAAGCAGCAGAAGCCCAGATACCTTGCAACCTTCGAGGAGAAAAATACATCCCACTGTAGGCCAGATCTCAAGACAAAAGGCAAAGAAAACACACCCACATCCTAAGGATTAATAGTCCAAATAGTTCTTTGTCACCCTGAGGAAGTCAGGAGTCACCATCCCAACCCCCTATAGGAAGAGTCACTGCTGTTAAGCATGCCTGCTTACTGTGTGACTCACTTCCCCATTTGTTCCTGATTTAATCAATTTTATCGTAGCAATTAATCTTATTGGTTGACCATAGTTCTGTCTCACCTTATGCCCACCTTGCGAGTTCCCAGGTTTTCCTCACCTTGGACCCTTATCACCTCATAAAAGTCTCTAGAAAAAAACAATTTTTGGCAACCCACTTGGGACGCCTTTTGTCTCAGACAGAAGCTTTCTTTCTCCCAATAAATATATTCTGCTCTTAACTTCCGTTGCTCCTAAAATTCATTTTTCGATTTTAGCGAACACGAAGTCCTACCAGACATATAGTAGGTTGGGAGTTTCTTTCCTCTATATCATCAGTCTGTTTTTAATAAGCCATCCAGGTGATTCTGTTGTAGCTTTGGGCTCCTCTGTTAGACAAGAAGGCTTCACAGCATATGCTGATGGGTTAGCAAGCATAGTTTATTGGAGGGAGCCAGAGGCTTAGGACACAAATTAGCTGTGTAAACTTGAAGTTGTTGCCCTGGAAGGCAGCAAATGCAGCAGCAGCTTGTGGAAACACATGTGCAATGGGGAGGAATCAATTTTTCTCTTCCTTGGGAAAATGGAGACATTCCTGTTTTTAGAGGAAGCAGAAGTAATACACTGAAAGGCTAGTGGTGGGCAAGGCCTACGTTTGACATATTTTTCTATTATTTTTCCATAGTGAGCCCACATTTACTAGTGAGTGATTTCAGAAAGAAATGTTTATTACCATAGGGCTCTATTTGCTTTGCTATCGATGATTAGGCTACAATTACATGCATAGGACCAAAATAAGCAGATAAAAATAGACCTTTGATTATGGTGAAATTTCTTTACAGTAAAACTGAATGTAATGCAAGATTGTTGAAGTCCTAATTTCAGCAAACTCACTGATTGTTAGTCACTCTTTCAGCCAGAGCTTGTGTGATACATTCCAGACTCTAGCTCATACAACTCATTTTGGGCCTTTTAAAGAAAAGATAGAGGGAATAAACCTTAAAACTTGATAATATTAGAAAACTAGTTTTTTTTTAGAAAACTTTAATGTATAAATTAAACACAAGAGTCATGGTACTCTTCATAATGTTATCAGTTTATAGATACTTCAATTGAAGAAATATTTTCAGAAACATATAATCATATTAAAACTAAACAACTTACCCTACTATCCTGTGAGTTTTAAGGGTGTCCCAACTATTTTATCCCATATCAGGAAACAAGAAAAATGTCTTCTGCCATTTCAGCTGTGTACTGTATTCCAATCTATTGCTTTTCAAACCACAGATTATAGCCACTAAACTGTTCTGAAATCAATTTGTTGAATTGGTCACCATTATGAAAAAATGAAATAGGAGCTAGAGTACATTATGTTTACATGCTATTTTCTGAAACTTCTTCTGTTGTGTATGCATGCAGATTTGTAAAATCGGTTCAATTCATCCTTCAAGCAATGTCAGGACCATTTAAAAGACTTGTCTAAAAAGGTCATGATTGGCCTCAAACTCTTCTCCCAGTTCCTGTGACAGACAGAATAAAGCTCAAACTCAGTGTCATTCAAGATCCCTTACCCAGCTCTCTTCCTGCAGTCTTCCTACTTAGCATTTCATAAAATGACATCACCATCTCAGATGCACAAGTATAAAACTGGGGACAGTGCCCCACACCTCTTATCTCCTCATTCCCATCTGGACCGATTTCATTTTTATCTGCTCAATTCAGAGCAGCCTTCCCTAATTCCCCAGTCTGGATCAGTCTCCAAATCTCTCTAGGACACATAATTATATATAAATATATATATACATACACATATACATATTACATATATATATATTACTAGAGTTCTAACTAAAATTATTGTGTTGATCCTTGTAAATGTGTTCCTTGTCTGTCTCCCCACCAGCAAGTGTGCTCTGTGGAGTGGGAACCTAGTCTTGCTCTGCTGTGTCTCTTGTGCTGACTGTTCTTGGTAGAAAGAGGCGTCGCTAGATATTTACCAACCTTGAGAGTTCCTGAACTAAACTCCTTGCTTCCTGAATGCTCTTTCCTACCATCTTTGTCTCCATATCTGCTATTTTCTCTGCCTGAAATGTACTATTCCCATTTATTTTCTTGGGAGCCTTCTATTCATCCTTCAAGACTTCCTGTACTTTATGAAAAAGTTCCTAATTGCTCTCAGACTGAGCTCGTACCTGTTCTCAGTGGTGCAACAGTCTTTTGAAATCTGAATATTGTACTCACCTTTTATTCACTGCTAGGCTGTGTGCTTCCTTGGGGCAAGTCTGCACTTATTCATGCTTATTGTCTCTCCAACTCCTAGCACATACTTAGTATGTCTAGTTATTTAATAAATATTTATTAAATGATTGAATAAGCAAATAGATGATGAAGAAACATGAATATTTGTGATGCCCCAGGACTTAAACTTGAATAAAGTTTTGATTTATAAAAAGGGAAAGATTAGTGTATATGTACATTTTGTAGAATGGTGTGTTGGAGTAAGGTTGGGGGTTAAGAGAGAAAATATAATCTGTATAAAATACATTGTATGCAATTGATTCTTTTAAAACTTTTATTAGTACATGGTGATTACATTTATCGTGGGGAGCTGATACATCTTAATTCCCCTTTTCTGTGGTACTGAAGAAATACTCTTTCACTAAGACATACTTCTAGGTCTTTTATTATTATGATTTTTATTTTAAGACAGGGTCTTGCTAAATTGCCTCGATTGGCTTTGAACTTATGATTCTCCTGAGTGGCTGGGATTGTAGGCCTGTGCCACTGCAGTCAGCTAACAAAATGAATTCTTTTATATGTCAGGTTCTCTTAGTACATTTACAGTCTGAGGCAATGGATCAAATTTCTTTTCCACATGATATTTCAGAGCAGAAGTCTTAGGTAAAGTAAGGGAATATTCTTAAAGATGGAAAAAGTATATGTTCCTTTGACTTCAGGGTACAACTTGACCCATGCCAGCCAGAATAGTGGAGGTTTGCTCCATAGTCTGTTAGACTCTGATGCCATGTTATGAAATATGATGAATAAAAAATGGGACAGAGGGAGGAGAAAAACTATGCTTGAAAAACTATCCTCTGGACTTACATTTTTTTTCCTTAATAGAGTCACTTCAGGCTTTTTACTGTCTTAAGTAAAAGTGCCGACTTGGAAAGAAGCCAAATCACTTATAAGCAGACCTATGTTCCACCGGTTCCTTGTCTTTTATTAAAAGGTCCTCTCACCTGCTTTCAGATTTTAATTTTAAAGAATTCTTTAAAGTGGGGTGGTGAGAGGCAAGCATGGAGGTGAGATCCCTAAAACACTTAATAAAAAGAAGTATCCCTTAATTGTAGGAAAATCCACCCTTCTTCTCTCTGGCCAGAGTAATGGGAAGACCTTTTGGAATATGTGTCTCTCTTGGGTTTGGCTTGCCTTTTATTCCTTCAGGTGATCAGGAAGGTCACCAGCTACCCAGTTCCTCCTCTGATGTTAGCAGATTGCACTTTTCACAGAAATCCTGACTGGCTAAACTAGATTCTGGCCATCTGTGGTTCTGTCCTTTGCCAGCGTGACTGCCCTAGGAATGGGAATTTTGATAGGGGAAAAGGTGAGTGCCTGTGGCAATCTACAAGGAGAGTAGGAAGTGGAGGTTCTGCAGAGGGTGTGGAGTGAGGGGGACCCCAACTCAAGGTGAATGAGGAGGAATGTGACCATTGGTGTTTGTCTTCTTCACTGCTAATCAGGGAGAAGTCTCCAGCAAGCTGAGAGAAGCAGAAGACAAAAGGAACTCTCTTAAAAAGAAAAAAAATAATGAAAAAGAAGCATCAGTGCTATTTATTTTGTAACTTAATTACAAATCAGTTTTAAAAGAGAAAATTCAAGGGTGTAAAACCACCTCATAACTACTTCGTGCTAGATATCTTGCCTACGGAGATGACTGGATCACCGGACTGGGAACACTTTGTTCCGATGGGGCTGGGAATGGTCATCCTGTATCCGTGGGTGAAGATCCTTGGGGCTCAGCGGAGGAGTTTGGGCATGGTAACAGCGGTGCTCGTAAAATGTGTCTCTCCAGCTTTATCATAACTTGTTCCTACTCTCTTCATGGAGGATTCTACGTTGCTTATTTCCAGGTGCATTCTGCTCAACGTAATGATCTCAGAAGAAATGAAGGGCTCGATGTCACATTTTATCAAGGTGTCCGTCCCTGAGTGGAGACAGCTAATATGCACTGAGTAACAGCCTTGTAACTGTCGACAAACTACTGCATATCTGCTTCCTCATCTGATGAATAAGGCCAATTTTAGTTTCACCTTACAGCACCGCGGTGAGAATTTACCACCACTGGACTTCAAACACTGTCCATGGAGGGAAGTACTAATGAAAGGTTAGCTGTGGTGACAATAATGATCACAAACAGAGACTGATGTTACCTCCTTTGCCTCTGTTAATCTCACTGAATTATTAAACAATGCTGTTCGTGTATTTTCAACCTGTGTTCCAGCTAAGGCCATTGAATTACGGAAAGATTACCTAACTTGCCCAAGGTCATACAACCAGTAAGCTTCAGAATAAATGGGGTTTCAAACCTGGGTTGATTGGGAAGCGAGGGTCCCCCACACCTCTGCCTTTCTGTGGGCGTCTCCTGGCTGAATCTCAGGCCTCTCAAAGCGCCCTCTGTATTCCCTGTAGCACTTCTGAAAGCCTTTACTGTGTTCCTATAGCAGCTTTCTGGGATCTTTCTGAGGAGTTTCCCCACGCCCTGATTTTATTTTTTCTTTCGGCAAAGTTTCACCCGTTAATCCTTCCTTCAGTGTAACCTTGTTAGATTTCAGGCCACGCCCCTGGCCAGACCTGGGCCTACAGGGCCGCCTCTGCCCACCCCTTTGCTCTGCTTCAGTTTAAAGTGTCCAGATGCCTCCAGTCCACTCCCTTTGCTTTTAAGCCCTCAGAAGGGCAGGAAGAACCACAGCTGGGGCCAGAAACCATAGCCCTAGAGTGACAGCGAAGGGTGTTAGGGGGGCAGTGACTCCCCTCTAGCCCCTTCTTCAGGGATTGTGGGCGGCTAAAGAAAACCTACCAGGAACATGAAGAGCAGCTGGTAAGACGGGCGCTCAGAAAGAGAAGTATGGATACTGGGCTAGGGACCCTCAGAGCCAAGGGTGTTTTTTTGCAGCGGTGGGAGAGGTAGAGAGGAGAGGAGAGGAGAGGAGAGGAGATACAGTGAGGGAGGAAATAAATCAGAGCAACTGTGAGAGAGAAAGATGGGAGGAGACAGTCACAGAAAGGCAGAAAATCGAGCAGAAAACAAAATAGAGATGGGGAAATAGGTACAGAAACAGTGAGACAGGGTGATACTGAGAAAGCAAGATCAATAGCATAATAGGGTCAGTGGGAGACAGAAGCTGGAATTTGTTAAATCTCTGAATGAGGCTTCAAAAAACGGAAATTAGAAAATCTATATTGAGGTTTGGTCACCTTCATTATTAGGCATACCAGATCTGAAAATATGAAAGTAAGTCCCATCCAGAAAGGCTCCTGTTTGAGTCATTTTTCTTCTTTTTCCTTCAGGACAATTTCAGTTTTCTTCTTTGTATGCAGTTTCCTGGGACCCTGGGCATCTGCAGCTGTCAAGCGTCGCCCAAGTAAGGGCCATGGCCTCTGGACTTTGAAATATCAGTTGTTCCCAGAAACAAACAGGGCTGGGACAGGCGGGGGTGTGCCTGGGAGAGGGACCATGGTCCTTCACATCTTTCTCTTCAGCCCACTTTGGGCTGTGGGGTAGCCTGGTGGTGGGTGCTCAGGGCTGAGGGTGGAAAGCGAATATAACTGCACGCGGCAGGACAGGAGTCGTGTGCTGCAGTGCCTCGCCCAGGACCTGGTAAAGGTGGAGTAGATGCATGACTGGATGCATGGGTGGGGTACTAGATGGGTGGATAATCTGAGGTCAGGTGAGACATAAAGAAAATGGTTGTTGTATTCCAAGGCTAGGCAAAAGCTTTGGACTAGAGAACATGCTTTTTCTGAAATCTGGGAAGTCTGTCATCAGGTAAGTCTCAACAAGGTGTAGGAGTTGGGCAAGTTATATGAAGTCTTCTGTGGTGGTGAACATACTCTCCCTCCTTACAACCATCCACTTGTGTAAAGAGCACCTAGTTAATTCTACAGTTTCTCATCAAACCGAGGATTTAATTTTTTTTTTGAGGATTTAATTCTTGACATGATCATTTTCTTGTCGTTACTGTTCTTAATTCTGTGGTACCAGCAGAAATCTAGTTGGGACCTTTATTTGATCTCAGAGTGGGTTCATGAAATTAAACATGTCTTCTATATTTAGGATTTGTGAATTTTGAGGCTCCCAGACTCTCCTCCTGTTTGACAAAGATTCCTAAGAGAGTCACTTTTCAGAAGTCTCACTGAGCTGGCTTAAGGCTGGCTCCGGACTTCTGTTGAAATTCTGAAATTTGTGGTATTTAAGGAATATTTTCTAGCCCAAACCACCAGCAGTTTTCCAAACAGTCCGTCAGGGCACCATGCAGCTCTGGCTCAAAAGGAACAAATTCCTAAGTTCTCCCAAAAGGAACATTTCCCCAGTACAACTTAATAAAGCACCTTTATGCCTTGCATCCCTTCCAGGGTAAGCTAAAGTTGAATGAATTATGATCATTCATTCATGCGTCGAGCTGAAGCCAGATATACTTCTTACAAGCAAGCTTACATAATAGCGCATTTCATACTTACTTTATTATCACACAGTAATGTATAACATTGTATTTTAATAGTTGCTCAGTTGTTATGATTAATAGCAACCTCATGTAGCAGATGAAGTAAGATGACACGATATCTCTTTCATAGGATTCCCTGCCAACTCAAATTCTAATGGTGGAAATGAACTCTGTCCCAAGGTCAGAATTGGCCAAGATGATTTGCCAGGCAAGTAACAATGTATCGCATTGAAAATGCATGTTCTCTGAATACTCTTTCATTCGGGAAAGTGTTTAAAAGAGTGAAATCAATCTCATGGCAGATCTTTCACTTTGTATTTCCTTTGTATAGGGTTTGACCTGATTTCTCAGTTCCAGATAGAGAAAGCAGCATCTAGAAGAACTATCCAAAGAGTGGTGGGGTCAACGGCATTGCAAGTGGCTTATAAGTTGGGAAATAATGTAGACTTCAGGATTCCAACCAGGTAATCTGTCAAAAATATTTAATTTAATGTAATTATCTTCCTACAAAGAATATGGAAAGCTATACATTGTTAGAGAATTTTCTAATATTTAGCATTTCTTGGATCATGATGTTATTTAAAGATGAAAGGACTTGTTCACATATCAACCAGTAGTTCCTGAATACTGCCCTGTATATTTTCAGTATGTAATTTACTTTCCATTCCAGGAAAAAAAATCACTGAGACTATTATGTATTGATTCAGGCTATGTTATTACTCTACTTTCTGTTTTTAAATCATCTGTCTGGTTTTGACTGAAAGGACCCTCTGTGAAAAGTGCCAGAGGTTAAGCATAAATTTAACTAGGAACCACAGTGGTCAGAAGACTCACAATGGTGCTGTTCAAGGGTTCTGGTGCTGAAACAGAAACAGGTCCAGTGCTTAGCTGCTGGCAGATAAATACTGAAGCAAAATTAAAATTAGTCTAACAGAAACAATGGCAATGTCAACAGCAAATCTTCCACTTCACTGATCTTATTTTCTAAAGCTGAGCCTTTTATTCTGTAAATTATTCACAACTGAAGTACTTTAGTGAATGTGTGGAGTCATGCTACCGTTATTATGAATGAACTTCAGTGATTTAGTTATTACTTCACCTACATACTTTATTAGTGATTATCATGGTTATAAGTTTTAGTGCATTGCAATATATATAATTAAGACTTTGTTGGTAAGTGATCAAAAGATCAAGATTTTGATGGGCATTAAATTGTAAATATAATAATGATTAATTGGAATAATAAAGGAATAGTACGGAAACTCTAAATACTCATAAAAATTTTGGTCAAGTTATAGATCTGGTATAGTGCTAGATTGCAGATACTATAATTTGTAACAGTAATACTGTATAAACTCTTCTTATAAATTTACTAATATTAAGCTCAACTTCTTCACAACCCTATTTAGTGGAAAAGAAAACTAAGTTCTGAAATTTTCCTTTACTTCTGTAAGTTGGGAGAATTGAAACCTATGTTCTTGGAGGTTCCGTCCCAGGCCTGGGAAACCATGGATGTTTGGAAAGATTCACGTTTGTACAGAATCTCAGGGGGTTGATGATGACATCTAAGTTGGCCTTTGGTTTTCCTTTTATGTGATTTTCATGTACAGAAGTGCCAGTTGTGTTCTTAAGTAAATTTCAAAATTTTGTTTTTCCTTTCTTTAATAAAATAATGACATGACATAAGAATCCAAATTGCTGACCTAATTTTCTCTTCTGTGAGTTGGGCCACAATCTAGACTGTCATGAACTCTAAGTTAAGAAAAAGAAAAACTTGAGGTGGTGCAGCCCCTGAATCTCCTCATCATCTTTATCATCGTCACTATTTTTTCTCTACTGCTTGCAACCATCGCTGAGCAATAAACACAGGCTGCAGTCATTGGCTCATACTTGCTAGCTCTCTAACTTCTTTATCTGTAAAGACTAAAAAACTCTTGATTTACCAGTAAGACTTATTTTATCTTTGTTTTTTGTTTTTGTGTTTGGTTTTTTGAGGCAGGGTCTCACTGTGCAGGTGAGGCTGGCTTTGAATTCACTATGTAGCCCAGGCTGACCTTGCACTCACAGCAATCCTCCTGCCTCAGCCTCCCAAGTGGTGGGATTATAAGAATGTGCCATGTGCCTGGGTTAGACACTTATCTTTTGCTTAATAAAATATTCTTTAGTCTAACATTGTAGTTTCATATTCTTAACTTCTACTTATAAACATGTTATGTCTGCATTAAAAACAGTCTTAGTGTTCTTTGGGTTAAGATCATAAATGTTTCAAGGTCTAAAGACTTTTGAATCTTTTATTTAGACCTTCATGTTCCTCCACTGAAGTACTCCATGCAGACTGTAATATAACCAAATAAACCATTTATAGACATATCTTTTATGTATGCTGTTAGGTTTACTTGTCTGTGTGCATAACATATCTGTAGGAACAGGATCTTGGGTATTCAAAAAATACAATAGGATGACTGTTCTATAAATTAGATTTGTGAGACTTTTAAATGATTTTAGGTCTATACAAATTACATATACATTTTATCAATGTGAACAGTAAAATGAATTTTCTCCTCTTCCTAAATTGACATACTATACCATTCTGATTTGAAAAATGATTAGCATGGTAGTCTCAATTATATTTTTGTACAGATATATGTTGTCTTCATATGGATAGAGGAAACTTCCAGAAACCCTTGGTTTAATAACATATTTTAAGTGAGGTATTAATTTAGCAATCTGGATTATATCTATTCATCTTTCTTTTTTAATTTTAAGGTTACACACTCTAAGTCAGAGATGGTTGGAAAATTTCAACATAATTTCCTTACATACTGAACAGGAGGTGAGGAAAGACTGAATGAAGCATAAATTGGGAGAGATCCTTCAGTTAACATCATCATTTCTTTGTGCAAAAGTCACATGAGCATGTGCCCATGACTTCTTGCATCAAAACAAAATATATTTCTAAGAGACTTATTCTAGTTTTTCCCACTATACATTGACAAATACTTGGGCAATATGGATATGTACATTTGATTCCCAGCACTGCAAGAAAAAAAAATTACCTTCCTTTTATAAATACCTCACACTTCAACAATAACTATTTTGGACAAAAATTAAAGATAAACTCTTAAGGGTCTACTTAATTCTGATCATTAATTTGAGTGATCGAAGAATATCTTTATAAATGGATACTTGGCAAACTGCATATTGAGAAAACTTTACAAACTTAACTCCCAGCTCCAAAGTTATTAAGGTTAGCTAAGTTAAATGTATAAATTTCCAAGAAGTTTTATAACCAGACAGTAAGTAGTGCATTGTATCGTCATTAGTGAACCTTAGTTTCTTTTCAAGAGGTTACTCTGAATTAGTATAACTATGAAAGCTATAAAGTCAAAGGAAATATGGAAAACCAATTGACAAATAGGAAATATGCTAAAAGCAAGGATCTGGAGTGAAATGGTAGTTAGCTCCATTCTGGGAAAATAGTGTAAAATAGCTTGTACAAAGCTTTACTTCTTTAGTTCCAAACTGAATATTTTAAAATGTATATGTTAAAACCTCCTAAAAATAGATATTTAATGAACTAACAATTTTGTAGTAAGAATAATACACATCACCAATGATCATAGAGAAATGCACACTAATAGAGTAGCTTGTCCATAACTGTAATACAACTAGTCATACTGGAAAGCAATATTTAAAATGAGGCCTTCACTAGCAAGAGTAGCCAGTTGAAAAATTTTGCATTTTTAACTTGGCCAAAACAATGATATTTTTGAGATAAAATACCTTATTAAAATTTGTAAAAACATTTGCAGAGAAGGAAGCTAAAAGTTTTTTATGCTAAGTTAATGATTGTGTTGTTAAAATCAGGGTAAAGATAGACAATCTTAGCAAGCTGAGTAGTTTCATTTATTGCTAAACATTCTTGGAACAAAAAATTTTCTAGTATAGAAATTATTGAACCTAACAATAGTTTTTCATACAACTGGCAATGACATATACACCAATATAATAAGTGCAAGTGTTAGTATTTTAGTTTGTAAAAAATAGAAGTAGCATCCAACAAGATATTGCTTCCTGCTTTTTCTCTTCTTTGTTCTTCACTAGAAGAGAGTGGGTACCTAACAAGAGTTTGGCCCAAAGGAAGATTATTTGGAACCCTGGGTCCTAGGACATAATTATATACAAAAATGTCAGATTTGATTATCTAGTGAACAAAATTCATGAGAATCTAGTTTTCCTAGCATTTCTTACTTGCTTAGATTTTTTTCTATGCTTAGAAGGAGGAAGGTAGAAAGCTCTAAGTCCTTGGAAGGTGATATTTCTGTTTAATATTCCCTGACTATCAAAACTTATTCTTCAGCTCCTGGTGCTTTGGCTTCCACTGAAAATCCAGGTAGTAATCTCCAGATGATGGTTTCCATAAAGATTGGAGTTGATTTAGCTGATTGTGTGTTGCTATTTAATGCAGTAAGGAAGTAGCGGTGATAGTGTTGGGTAGTAGACGAAGAAACAATTGGGTGGGAGTAATGAAGTAAAAACTGTCAACTTTTCTTGTCCACATCCACAGATGAGCAACCAGATGCTATTCAAACATCATACTTTGAACTCCCTGGAAAGACAGACTTCCTCAGTGTGTGTCAAAGTTTCTAAAGAAAATTTCCATGAATCTGCAAAATCTGATTCTGTAGTCAATGACTCTCAAAATGCTTATGAGGCTCTCAAATATAACTGTGGAGGAAAATATGCAAATAATTATGAAAATAACAAATAATACATTACATAGACACTAAAAAAATTAAAAGCCACTTTAATTTAAAGGTTTCATAAATCAGTAATGGATATTTGGGTTCCAGCTAATCTCCTCTCTCTCTTATGAAATAAATGTTGCCTAGAACTTTGTAAGAATGTATTTTTTGGCTGAGGTAGAATTACTGAACAGTAGTAGCTCTTTGGATAGCTACTAATTGTGGAATCTTGTGGCATTGGGAAACCTTACTTAGTTCAGCGGGAAAGATTTTGGAAATGGATGTTTTAATATGGAACATGAATGTACACAAATGATTGATGTTCTGTGAACAGTCATGAAAGAACAAATTCTGCACAGTTTTTCACACTGTAGGCTTTCTGTACATCTAGACTCTAAAATAATACAAGAGAGAAAATGGTAAATATGCATGAGTACAGAAAAGATTTATATTTACTATTTTAAAATTTTACCCAGACATTTATATCCCAGTGGACTTCCTGAAGAATACTCCTTTTTAACTACTTTTCGAATGACTGGAAGCACACTTGAAAAGAACTGGAGCATCTGGCAGATTCAGAATTCCTTGGGGAAGGAGCAAGTTGGTGTGAAGATCAATGGCCAAACAAAGTCCGTTGCATTTTCCTACAAGGGACTGGATGGCAATCTCCAAACTGCAGCCTTTTCAAATTTGCCTTCCTTGTTTGATTCCCAGTGGCATAAGCTCATGATCAGTGTGGAAAGGAGCAGTGCCACTCTTTTTGTTGACTGCAACAAGATCGAGTCCTTACCTATAAAGCCGAGAGGCCCCATCGATGTTAATGGCTTTGCTGTACTTGGAAAGCTTGCAGAAAATCCTCAAGTTTCTGTTCCAGTAAGTATAAAAAACCATACGTGGTGGTGGATGAAAACAAAATCAGATTGCTAAAACTGGTACTTCGGACATCTTTGATAATCAACTAAAACTCAGATGACAAATAATTATTCATTTTAAAAACTTAATTATGCATTCAGAAAGCCTTTGCCTATGTTGAGCAAAGTATGTGTCAAATGGAGTGAAGAGTCAGAGGCAGTTAAGCAGTTAGGTCTCGAGGAGTTTAAAGTCTGTTTGCAGGTGTTACGTGCCCATCTGGAGCACTCAGAGTTCTTAAGAGGCACCTTGGAAAGAAACCCATCTTAGTGATATCTATCTGTCTGTCTATCTCTTATGTCACTAATGAGAATATTCAAAGTAAGGCTAATATAAATTCTAAATGCACTTCGTCAAGAATTCCATGATTCTTGGAATCAATGCATTTGGAAATGGAAGGGTTTACATTAGCAAAAAGAGAACACAGGGCGTGCCAGCTAAGGCAAGAGAAAAAGCATTAAGGGAATAAATATACCAGATTCAAAAGTACAGAGACTGAGTGGTTGGGCGAGAAATATATATGACAGTGTGAGTGTGTGGGGAGGGACACCAAGTGTAGAGCAGTGGAGATGAGTAGAGGAAGTCATGGCACTGGAACAGCAAGAATGAAACTCATGGAAACCACATAAGGTTTATGTAGAAACAGGTGTTGCGTGATACATTATAGAAATAGAGAAGTTCAAAGTTCTATGCGTGACTTTATTGTAGAGATCCAGGAATATAAAGGAAAACAATTATGTAATGACCTAACAATTGTGTCAACTATTACCCTATAGTTCTGTCATGTGGAATTGTTATACTTTTGCTTAATCCTTTGAGCAAATATTTCATAACACTATGACAGGAATTTTAAAAGTATAATCTCAGAGGACAAGTTCTTTTGAGAAAATTAAAGAATTTAGAGCCCAATATAAATAACCATGGTTTTCTCTCTCTCTCTCCCTCCCTCTCTCTTTCTCTGTCATATGTACTGGTACTAGGTGGTGAAATTCCCATCAAAAAACACATGTCATGGAGGGTAGCAAAGATGGCACAGCAATTTTGAATTGTTTCTGTGTACTTCTAAAAAAAGGTTATCATGGATCTCAGTAATAGAATTGTTCAAATAACTTGTTTTTGAGGGAAGAATTGTGATTAGTGTGAAAGGTAGTGTGAAATTTCTATATTTTCTGATGGACAGAAAGCAATTTTTACTGCTGCATTACTGTCCTGGCTTGTACACTCTTCAGGGAATATTTCTTCATTTAATGACATATCACACCTCAAGTGACTGGGCTAGACAGTCAATGGGACTACTGTTGTGCCATCTTGAAATTTCGTGCAGCAAGATCTTTTCAGTGATGCTGGAGAGGTTTTCAGGCAACACTGGACTTCTATAATATCATGGGTGCGTGGGAAGAGACTTTAGATCACCTCCTTACTGTGATGACTGCAAGTCAAGCACTTACAGTTTTTATTTATTAGTTCATTGGCCTTATAAACATTTTATCTCTTTATAATTCTGAATTTGGGGTGCAAAGTTGCTACTAAGTTGCTTAATTGCTAGAACAGTAAACTCATCAGAACAGGTCTCAATACTGTTTCGTTGGAGTTTTGCCAAGAGTGTCATAGCTGACTGTGGGCTTTCTAACATTAGAGTTTTGCCAAGAGTGCCATAGCTGACTGTGGGCTTTCTAACGTGTCTAGTATCACATCACAGTAGAGACGTGTGTACCTTTTATAATTTCTTTTATTATATCATGGGAAAGAGTGCAGTTAAGAATCTGACAGGTGGTTTTAATTATATTTCTGGTCCACCAAATTGGTATAATGTAGCCAGTGTTCAAGGTGTTTAACATGAGCATATATAAATTTTTTCCTTAAGGGTAGTCTTAGTATTCCACCAGGAAACACAAAAGATACTTGAGCCTAGAGCCCAAGTTAAAGTTCTATAGTGAATGATCGTGGTGGTTACAGCCCCTCCCCATTCTACCTCTATCCAAAGAACAGAAGTGACAGTGTTAAACTTCCCACTAAAGTGTATTTCTCAACCTTCACCATGATAAAACAAACAAGAAAATTGTGTAAGAGAAGCTCATTTGTGGTTTTAAAATGTCAACTTTGTATACTTAATATATCAACCTGAAGTTTTCAAAATGCTTATAATTCCGTTAACTACTTGATCTTTGCTGCATTTTGTAAGATAGCAAGTTTACATAGGTTTATGTCCATTTCTCAGCTAAAGAAGCCACCTCAAGAAGATCTACTGTCTTGTAGGAAAGAATATTGAACCTAAAATATTTGATCTACCTCATTTTATTTTATATCCACTGGCCTTTCTTTTTGAAAGATAAAAATACCTGCAACCACATTGCTTTCCTTTTAGAGCATGTTATTCTTATTTTGGAAGGCATTTGTAATTTGCATAGCTGTTTCAGAATTTGCTTTGCAGGACAAACAAAGTTAAAAAGGTGGGAATATTATACAATATAAAATAAAATATGTCCTTATACATCAACCCTATTTGCTTCCTAGTTTAAACTTTTATCAAGTGCCTATATATTGGGTGTACAAAGTCAAGTAAATCGCAGATTCTGTCTTCTCCGTGCTAGAGAACGAAGACCTAAGGTATGCAAACAGTCACAGAGTAACATGACAATGACCGCAATAGTGAAGTGTACCATGGGAGCACACTGAAAAAGCTGCTCCCTCAGGAAAGGCGAGGGCTGTGTGAGTTTGGAGCTCAAGGAGATGATGTCGGAGAGGAATCCTGAGGTTGAATGAGTTATCCAGGAGAAGATAAGGCCCAGTATTCCAGGCAGATGGACTCTCATTTGGAAATTCTTACATGTATCTATTCTTCTCTTTGCAAGCCTCGCTCACCTTTTCGCATTGCTCCCCACATTATAAAAACAAAAAGTGGTCAAGTAGAGTCCACAGACAAAGCCCAAATGGTGGTGAATTGGCCCTAGGCCTTCGTTTTTACTTTATGGCCTATCTTCTTGAACTTCTTGTCAGTTTGGCTAAAATTCATAGTTGCTGGTAACACTGACAATCAATAAGCCCTGTCTGTGCCGTTGGGGTCTTGGAGGGTGATGGGAGTGACAGTCACATACTCTGAGGTAACGCTGTGCTAATAAGTCACCCTCTTCTCAACAGGAAGACAGCAAATGTTCAAACTGCTGTAGGAACTTTTAAATTAAAACAAGGTAATATGAAATAGCACAAAAACAGTACAGAACAGTGCATCTTTCAATGTTTCTTTGTGCAGTTGGTCATGCTGACTTTCAACACTCCACATTACTTGACTATTTATTTCATAGCCAGTGCTCGCTTTTAAAAATAAACAAACAAATGAAAGTAAATAAAAATGTCCTCTTCCTAGGTAGTATCAAATGTTGAAGGTAGCCCTAAGAATTGCATAATAAAAAGTGCAATTGAAAACAACATTTGATGGATTACTAGCGCTAAAAGATTCACTTATATTGTACTTGCTTATGATTTTCCCCTCCTCACCCTAACTTTTGTCCCTTTCTTTCCTCTAAATGAGAAAAGGAAGCCAATTTCAAGACATTTTCATAAGACTGTCACAGAACTGCTCATATGATATACAGCTCACATACCTTCTCATCATTCATGGTTATTTAGTGGGCTCAAAGCCTTTTATATTTTTTCCCAATGTACTGCTGTAAGTTTGTTAGTTTTGATTTCAAAGCAATAAATCCCTTATTTCCTATTCTCTTTTGTGCCCATAATTTAAGGTAGTGTCATTTATCCCACTGCAAAGCTGGGTTTCCTGGCAGCATACCATAAAAACATGTTATTTTATGACAGGTGCTTTATTGTTTGTTGCCAGCATGATTACCTAGGAGAGTTATTGGGTACAGCTCTATTAGAAAACAAAGTTAGCTTTTCTCCTCTTTCTGGGATTTACACTGGGAGTTTGGGCTTTTTTGAGGGAGGATAAAAGTTTATGTGGCTTTACAAATGTATGATGCAAGCCATTTTTCTTTTTACCTATGCATAGTTCAAATGAATCAACACAGAACATGATGGATTTAATGCTTTTAAAAATGTATCTCAGGTGTGTTGTTCGTTTATTTTCATTAGATTTAGAGAAAATCTCAGAGCTGGTAAAACTGTAGAAGAAAAAGCTCTCTGTTCTTTTTTCTGCTCTACAGAATTTAATGATACTAACTTGAAAGGTAAAAATAATGAAAGTTCCATACATGGTAACATAAGAAAATAAATGCTGAGGGTGTGGTTAACATTATTTTTGGTTTTTGAGAAATAATTTAGGAAGTTTATGTTTTTAATTATTTGATGCATAGTATCTAGTATGAATAATAGGCAATGTAAGTTTGCTTATTGAGTTGTTTTTAATAAGTACACATTTTCAAACACTGTTTTACTTGGAAGTATTAGATTAATTAAAAGACATAGTAGTCTTACCCATGTATATCCATGTAAACTACTTGTTATAATACCTTGATTTAGTTGAAGTATTTTTTAATGCTGATTGTCAGAACAATTTTTGGAGATAAAAACTAGATCACTACATTGTAGATCATATTGACAACATTAGCTGGATTTTTCCACCAGATGTTAATGAAAAGAGACACAGAAATAGAGCTGCGAAAGCAGGATAAGTGACTGAGGGGCGGGGCCATGAATAACTAGAGTAAAAATTAAATGATGGTCAAATTTGATTTTAATCAAAAATTGAAAATACAAGGTTTTTTTTTTTTTTAATGATCTAAGCCATTCCCATATTGTTAAAAAATCAGTGCTATTTTCCTATTTGGATAAAAACATAAAGAAATACTGTTCATGTTAAATCTCTGTAACAGTGGGTACTTTCTTTGGTTATAGTGCAGTGTTAAGAGAACCATAAGCTTTCAGAGCTGGGAAAATTGAGTTTATCTAATCTAACTTCTCAGTTTATGCATCTATGTGCTAAGTTGCAGGCATTATTTTAAGTGATAGAGAAAGAAAAACATTAACCCTCCAATGGAGCTTGCATTGGGGGAGAGAAGATGCACATAAGGACTAACAGAGTAAATATACTGTATGCCAGGTAATCGTAAATCTTATGAAGGACAGCAGAGCAGGAAGTTGGTGTACCTAGAAGAAGAAAACATTTTAGAGGAAACCTGAGTTAGCCGAGTGAAATATCCTGGGGCTATCTGGGGTGGGGCAGACATTCCAGGAAGAGCGAACAATGAGAGAAAAAGTAATTGGCCTCCTCTGTTTTGTGAGGACCACCTGCACAAAAAGGCAGCTGAAGACACAGAGAGCTATGTCACGCCACTGAGGCAGCAATGCAGAGGTGGGATGGGCAAATTATTAGGGTTTCGTCTTTCATGTTGTGTGGAATGGGCAGCCGTTAGATGGTTTTCTATAAATACTGTAACCCACATATTCTCATCTTCTGAAAGGATCTCTTTGGCTCATATTTGGACACTCTAGGACTCTTTAGTAGCAAGGGAGGCTTTAAGAGCTATTGTGGTGATTCAGAGATCAATGCTCTTGGTTTAAAACAGGTGATAGAGGTGGAACTGGTGCAAAGTGATCAGATCCTAATAGTTTGAAGATGAAGGAAACAAGATTTGGGGTATGAGAGAGGAAAAAATCAAAAACAGGATCACACCAATAATTTTGGTGTGCATAGCTGGAGTATAAAGTTTCCATACACAGACACAGGAGACTCTGGGAAGGTTAGTTATCAAAGGGAATATCCAGAGTCTGTTTGCGATATGTAAGACTGAACAGGAGTTTGGTCATTATTAGATATAAGGAAGATACTGTGTAGGTAGTTAGCTCTGTGCTTCTGGGACACAAGAGAGATTCTGCGTGGAACTGGGCTCTTGCTGGAAGTTGTCCATATAACTATGGTATTTAAAGCCATAAAATCATCAAAATGTGGATATTACAGAAATCTTGGGGCTGTGTTCTGAAATAACCAATATACAAAAGTTTCTAAAATGAGGAAAGTTTATCAAAAAAGGTTAGGAAGGAGGAGGCTGTGATATAAGCAAAAAATTAGAGGTTGTGATGCCCTGAAAATCAAGGGAAAACAGTTTCAGGGAGGATGGAATAAGGAATTGACTCAAATACTGAAGACAGGTCAAACACAAATGAAAAGGGAGATCTGACCATTGGATTTAGAAATCTATTGGAACATTGGGAGTGAAAAAGAGAAAATGAGAGAGGAATTGGAGACAATGAATATAGATTATTTTGAGTTTTGTTTAAGGGGCAGCAGAATATTGTTGGGGGCTGATGGGGAACGTAGAATGAGGAGAGGATAATTCTTTTCCCCTAGTTTGTGGGAAACTCTGGTTGCTTCCTCATCTAGAGTAACACTTCTTTATGCTTTTTTGCAGTAACCGCCTCTGTCTCAAAGGATCAGGTGTTTATGATCAAATAAATCTTTTTGAAAGGTTCTTCTAATTAAGCTCCTTTTTCTCCATCCCTAACTTTTAGTGAAGCATCTTTGCTTATGAAGCAAAAATCACAAACCCAGTGTTAGTCAAGTATCTTATCTTGGAATTCAAGGTGAAAAAAAGTCGGATGTCTGCTCTGCCCCAGCTAACCTGGTCTCTCCTCTCCATACCATCCACCCTTGGACTCCTGCTACTCCCTGTCTGTAGGGCCCTGACCACCATCCCCTACATCTCTGCCTATGAACATCTTAATGGCTCCTCTTATATGTTACATATGACCTTCATGGAGGACTTTAGTCTGGGAAACATTTCTATTTCTACATTATTTATCATCGAAGCACTTTTTTGGCTTAGATATTGCCTCATTATTGCCTATAATGCTTAGATACTTGGCATTTTTGTGTCTTCCCTACTGTTTATCTCAGATCACTATGCAGAGGTATGCTGAATAAATAAATGGCTGTGTTCCTAGTCTACTAACTCCAGGTCAACTGCTTCCCTTTTCACATTTCCACCTCAGCCCTTGGTACAGTACAGGAGAAAAGCTGTGCTACTTACTCATACTTAATTTATTCCTAGCACTATGTCTGCAACTGCATGACTTAGAGTTGGAGAAGTTTCTAATTTGGGAGCAGTGCAGAGCCTCCCACTCCATAACTAGGAAGGTTACTTAGAGGAAGTCCTTTATAATGGCAGAAACCAGTTTCTTTATAAACTGAAAGGCAGGATGAGATCTGGGATTTCCAACCAGCACTTAATTCTTTATTTCCATCAGGTAGACAAAAGCTTAAGTAAACCCATGTTCTGTTAAGAAATTTTTCTCAGAAGAATTAATTAGGTGTTTTGTACTTGTGAAACTTAATTGTAATTCAGTTAGCAAAAATTAAGCCCTATGCCAAGTTTCATAATTTGTCATTAAAATTCTCTCTTGGGAGCAAAAAAATAATTGCTTGCAGTTGGTTTTTGCTTAATTCATAAGAAGGCCTTAAATACTTTAATTTTTCTTAACAACCTAGCAAAATAAGTAGAAATTGCTAGCCTTACTGAAAGAGTAGAGTATTCCTTGCTTAAACATGGTGTCAGATGCTCATAATTTTAGCCTTGGAAATAAATCTTAGTGTCCTATAGAAGGGAACTTGGTAATGCCAAATCTGGACAGATGTAAACACTTCACATTTGCACCATTCAGTTTTCCTTGAGAGAATGGAAAAGCATTTTATGTTGATAAAGACATTTTCTAGGGTATTTTATGTTCTGCTTAACAGTTTTTAAAACATTTTATTTCTCTCCTTTATTTTTTGCATCTTAAAATTTGTCAACTAATTATGGGAAGGAGAATATCTTTGGTTTTCCTAGAATATTTCCTTACTGCTTGGTTTATCTTGGAACTTCAAAAATGTTGACTGAAATACTAAATTAAAATATTTGTCGCATATATTTTGTCAGTGAGTATTCAAAGAGAAGAATGAGTCCAGGTATGGAAATGAGAAACGTGTGGAGATCAGCATTTTATTTGTGTAATGAAAGTGACTTTTACCAAACACTCTGCCAATCTCCCTTCAAAATAGTTAGCATGCAAATTAGAATTTGCACTGCATGCCAAAAAATGGTTGTGGTATAGATGATTATGAGTGTGTAGGTGGTGTTTATGTGGACGCACAGATGTGTTCAGGAACGCTTGATCTGTGTGGCACTTTGAACAACCCAGCCTGTATTCATAGATGAATTACATCTCATTCTCTATTATTTTGCGCCACAAATGCATTTTGCATAAACAGGTGTACCAGTTTATCTAGAGAGAATTACATTTCTGAGGAAACAGCTTAATGAATTAATTCACATTTGCAATAAGTAAATTTAATGAACAACCTAAACAAAGGACATAGGTTTCCTGGTTAACCATATAATTAATTAAAGCCTTGCAGGGTGATTAAGGTCTGAATCATTTTCAGAATCAAAATGTCAGACACATACAATGCATGCCTACTTTGATTTACCAATTCTCAAAGGACTTCATGAATAAAAATTGTGAGTGGTCTTTTACTTTGAGGAATGGGAAAGAAGAATAACATATTTTCTTATTCTGGCAAGATTCTTAGCTAGTCACTGAGGAAAAAGAACTATCCTTCTCTTTTCTATGTGATAATTTGGTTACACACATGGATATGTGACTGCAACCAGCTGTCAAGTTTTAGAGAAAACCAGTAATTTTGCCTCTGCATATATTTCTATAGCAAGCACACAAAATGGGGAAAGCTTTGATTTCTTATGAAAGTTTCTTACTATAGTTCTGAAGTTTTCTAGCAGATGATGGAAATAAACTTGTATAATTTTCATTTCTAGTTCTCTTTTCTTTTCCATTCATCTTTTTTTCCCATTTTTTTGAGACAGGGTCTCACCATGTAGTTCAGGCTAGCCTTGAACTCACTATGTAGCAGAGGCTGGTCTCGAACTTGCAGTGATTCTCCTGCCTCAGCCTCTCAAGTATTTGTATTTCAGGAATGTGCCACCACTCCTGTCTTTTCCATTCATCTTTATTGTTAATGTTCCATCGCCAAATACCTTGTTTAACTTCCTCAAAGACATAATTCATAGTGGTGACAGTATATATTATTCAGGGAGGTCAAGTGGAGTAATAGAAAAAAATTCTCAATTTTAGTGTCAGGAAAAATTGGAAGGCCATCTCTGCTGCTTACTAGTTGTATGGATTGTGATGAATGAATTAACTTGTCTGCTGCACTTTATCCCATTTGATGACTTCAAATGCTAGATATTTAACAGTCATTGAAGTAAATGTTTGTTCTATTTTTCATCTTTCTTATGAGATTCTCACTGCTTTTTAGAAAAAAACCCAAATAAAATTCTTCTCAAGTATGGCTCGCTTATAAAAATAAGTTGTTTGACTAAAGTGGTTTCCGTAATTGCAAGAGCTTGTGTTGTTTAGAAAGCAGGATTCTGTATACTACTTTTAAATAATTTGCACAGTGAATGCACAGGTCAGAATAATTCTCATATGATTTATTGATAATTTTCACCTTAAAATATCACGACTTAGCTGCTCACATTTTTTCACCCCATTTGAGCCAGTTTTGCAAATGTTCCTATTTTCAGGTAAAAGGGCATAGTGGGATTAAGAAAACAGTCGTAGTAGAGCAGAGAACTCCAGGGGAGTCAGGGGCTATGGGAAGGAGTGTCCACTTCTACCTTTTATAACGTGGAAATTTTCCTTTTCCCTAACCTCCTCTACTTTTATGGGTTGAAGGAAAAAACTTCATTGTGCATCATCTCCAGTTTTCATCTTCACTCCAGTGATCTCAATGCTGAATGTTTCTATAGCAGTGGAAAAACATCATTCTTCATTCTGGATTTAGCTGATCTAGAATCTACTGGGCAGATGGGTGGAATGGAAAGCTCTATTTGATGAAAGAAAAGAGGTGATACTTAGATTTTACACTTGGATTCTTAACCAGACATTTGCATAACGCCAGTAGAATCTTCTAAGAACTATGGATCTGATTAGAAATGTTCAGCAAGGAACACTGTCATTTATACCAGGAAGGGGCATGGCTCCAGGCTGCTAGTACGATTCTACTTTTTTGTTTGTTTGTCTGTTTGGGTTTTTTGACCTTGCTGCTTGAAACTCTTTTCAGATTTGGACTTGACAACTTTTCTGTTATAGGCGTCCTCCATTAATACCTGCCAAAAATGTAAGAATTGTCAGGGTGCAATTGGATTACAAGATCTAGAAGCTTATCCATTTTAACCAATGAATAACATTCCATGAAATGTAAATATTTTTAATCTTCTGTCTCCAGTCCTTAGATTTCCTGCTTGCTTTTTCTATTTTAAACTGTGGCTACTCCATGGGGAATGTTTTTCTCTAGTATAGTTTCCCTCCCAGGAGTATCTTTTCTTTTACTTGTTCACCTGTTTACCACCTCTTTTGCTGTCTCCCAGCTAAAATCTTAAGACATACATGTCCTGTGGCCTTCAGGAGGCCTGGTTCCTAAAGCAGGATCTGGGGTGCGTTGCCCTGTGACAGGGCCAGTCCTGTGAGGTCTCCAAACCTCCTGTGAGTGGCCTCTACCTCTGGAGGTTGTGAGAACAGAGATAGGAAGTCATTACAGTGGTCTGTTTTCTGGCCAGTTACTCTGGAGTAAATCAGAGCAAAAGACATCTTCCTCCAAGGATCCTAGCCCATTTTCACTAGAAAATTTGGATTGAAGGAAAAGTCCTCTCCGTTGAGCCTCACAAATTTAAATTAGATTCCAGTTAGTTAACCACAACCACACTTAAAAACGCACCCCTTAAATGATCACCTCCGTCCTCCTAGAGAACCTTAATGTCTTCTTCCTCTCAGTTTGAGCTCCAGTGGATGCTGATCCATTGTGACCCTCTGAGGCCCACCAGAGAAACGTGCCACGAGCTGCCAGCGAGAACACCAGTGAGTCCCTGCCGCCCACTCACCCACCCCTGTCCCCTTCACCGCCCCCCCCCCCACTTGCTTCCTCTAAGGAGTCTGCTTTTCACTCCTGACCCAGCAGATGTGCAGAAAGTACAGCTCCCGGTTCACTTGCAGCCCTGCCCTGCGGGTAGATACCACCTCCCCAAGGGTGGGCGTCTGCTGCTCTTTGGGGCTCCCCATTTCAACTCCCAAACATCTCTTCAGAAATCCTGGGGCTCTACTCCCCCACAGGGGCGCGGGCCCGGGAAGGGAGGGGGGCTCCTAAGACACCAGATTGGTAGGGCGAGGCCGAGCCGACCAGGCCTGCCGGAGCGGCCAGCCGCGGGGAAAGGGTTAAGAGGGACAGTTGTCATTCTACCCGTCCTCCCGGCCCCCAGCTCTCCTCCAATCCCCGGGACCCTCCCCAGGGCCATTCATAAACAGAAGGGATTTACGTGTGCCGGCCCGGGCACCTTCGCAACCAGACTCCTAGTGGCGCCTTTTCGGGGCGCAGGGCCACGTTCCGTGCCCAGCGGGGCAGCAGGCGACGGAGCCAGGCCCGGGGCTGAAAAGAGGGCGGCATGGTCTGGTCCGCGCGGGACCGCGGGGCCCTGGGGCTGCGACTCCTGCTATGCTCGCTCTGCCTGGGCGCAGCGCAAGTAAGTCTGTGGGAGGGGGTGGGGCGCCGCCTCACTTGCTCCCATCCTTTCTTCTGCAGCCCACCCGGACCGCCGACGAGGTGAGCAGCGGGCAGGAGGTGTTTGCAAGTTTCCCCGTGCACGAGAGCAAAGGCGAGAGGTGCTGGGGTGCAGGTGCAGGTGCAGGTGCAGGGCACCCTCTGCCAGGGCCGTCGGGGAGGCCCGGCGACCTCTTTCTGGGCACTGAACCGAAGGCTCAGGCCCTGATGGCTGGGGACGGGGTTACAGGGAAGCGCGCACCTGAATCCCCGGCCCTGCACGCAGGGCTGGGGGCTCTGAGGCTGGAACCCAGTGCAACAAGTGAACGTCTCTGATCCCATCAAAATTCCGCGATGTCCCTGAGACCCGTCTCTCTCTCCCCCGCAGGCAGGGGTGTGAGGTTTCACTGACAAAGACCTCATTGTAACCTGTCTATTCCTGGAGTTTAGAAAAACAAAGTCAGCCTGCATAAAAAGGAGCTTTCTTTTTTCCTCTTCTTAAATTCGGGGAGGGGGGTGGCGGAAAGGACCCAAACCAGCCCGCATTCCCGAAAGCAGCTTGGTCCTAAGATTTCAGGTGCCAGCAGCCCTCCAGCGCCCTCAAAGCCTCAGGGCTTGCAAGCGGTAAAGGGGCATTCCCGTGTGGGCCCAGGATCGGGGTGTGTTTTGCAGTGAGGTGCAAAGAGATACAAAGACCTTGTGCAGGGGCCAGCACAGCAGGCAGCCCCGAAAGGAGCCCACTCAGGGCTGGGGCTCAAGGCCTGCCCTGTTCCTCCCAACTCTTGCTCAAGGACAGCAGCCCCTCCTGCTTCTACTGGCAAAGAAAGAGTACCTTCCACAGCTCTGGTGGCCGCGGCCTGGAGTGGGCTGTCCCACCCAACACTAACTCGCGGTGCCTGATTGTGTGGAAGTTCCCCGCACTGCCTTTCATTTGAGTCCCTTTGGGGGAAGGGGCCTGGAGGCCCTCCCTGCTGCACACAGTCGCCCCTGGTGCAGGAGGCAGTTCTGCTCCAGCCAAGGTCTGCAGCAGACGAGGGCCCAGCCCCACTTCTGCAAGGCCTGGGCTACCGAGGCAGAGGTGGCTGTCTCTGGGTGGCCTGCGCTCCTGACCCCAGTGTGATATTTTAGCAGAGAGGCCCTCCAGGAGAGCAGGGGCCCCCTGGGCCCCCGGGACCCCCAGGAGTTCCGGGCATCGATGGCATCGATGTGAGTCCTTCCAGTCTGGGCCTTGCCCTCCTCACCCCTGCCCTCTCCTGGGGAGGTCGGGCGGGGGGGGGGCTCGAGGTGGGGGCTGGCGGAGACCTGGGGGAGCTCCTGCGAGGAGATGCAGGCACGTTCCGTGTTCCCGCGAGGGGAGCACGCCTGCCACCCAGCTTCTCCAGCTCATGGCTGTTCCTGTGTTTTCTTCCTTCTGTGCCTCCAGGGCGACCGAGGTCCCAAAGGTCCCCCGGGTCCCCCGGTAAGTGCTTCTGCGCGCACCAAGGCGTCCACTTCCTTCTTGTAAATGAGTTTGGCAACCAAATGTGTCTCCAGAGTCTCAACCTTGCACCGTTTTCTCTTCCTGCCTCGTCGTCTCCCTACTCAGGGTCCTCCAGGTGAACCCGGAAAGCCAGGAGCTCCAGGCAAGCCCGGCACGCCAGGCGCAGACGTGAGTAGTCCGAACGCACGTGTGTGTGTGTGTGTGTGTGTGTGTGTGTGTGTGTGTGTGTGTGTGTGTGTTGGGAAACGGCCCTGGAAGAGGGACTGTTTTAAGGGGCGGAGGGGGGAGGAGGGGAGGGAGGGGCACCGTCTGTGACCCAGAGCCTGGCTTTGTGCGAGTCCCTAACTTGAGCAGCTGTCAGCCTCTGCCAAGGGGCTAGGGGAAGGGGGAGGACAAGGAACCAGTCCTGGGACAGGCACCTGCCGTGGGCTCCCTTCCGCCTGAAGTCACATGAGGAAGCCAAGGGGTGAGGGCAGGCCGGAGACTGGGGCGGTGGAATACATACCTAGGGCGCACAGCCGCGCAGTTTTAGCTCTGGGCCTGTCTCTGGCATTTCCTAAAGCACCTGCAGGCAAACACAGGGGCCAAGCAATCTTCAGTCCCAAGGAGAGAGAGAAGGAAGTGAAGGTGCTGTGGGGGTGGGGAGGGCAGGGAGATCCTCCACCCCACCCCAGGCTGGGAATCCAAAGCTAGTTTTCTCTTCTTCCTGGCGGAGCTGGCTCAGGACTGCTTGAGGACGGGGAGCCAGAGACTTTCCTCCAAGGCACCCACCTCTGCCGGCATCGCCAGGAAGCCCCATGCTGAGCTGTGTGGTAGCCAGCACGGCAGGTGTCTGCAGGATTCTCCCTGCTCTTCATCATTTCCGGCAGGCTTGTCCCTGAGTACGTGGTGAAGGCAGAAGTGGTGTCTGTTGTCAGAGAACGCACAGCCCTCTGGTTATCCATACCGTTCCTTATCGATTCATGGGTCTTCCAAGATCTAGAGGGTTTCCTAAATGAAAGAAGGCACCCAAGACTTTATAATTTCTAAGAATTTTTGACCGGAGTTTCAGATAGTGTCTTTTCTTGGAAAGAAATAATACAACTGGATTTTAGCTGTTACTAAGACATGCAGTCTTTGTCAGGACTACCATGATGAAGGAATCTTTCTATATCATTTAGAGCTTTAGAACACAGACTTGGATTTACGTTTCAATCCTCTTAGTTTAATTTTCTGTTTGTGAAAGTGGTGGAGCATGAGGTTCCCAGGGACTAAGATTTGGATAATGCAAAGTGAGTATTGAACTAATATCTGGATGGTGCCAACTGGAATTTTGTAACTTGTTGGCAGTCAAGCTCTTTGAAACTGAATTACTTAAGACTGTCATAGAAAAACGCTGGATGAACACAAGGCCATGAAACTAGTAGACTAATAGGAGTTGAATTTATTTCTGCATTTTTTTGAAATGCAGCAAGTGATTTAAAAATTTTTTGCAGACTGAGAGAATTGTACTCAGGGCTTCATACATAATGAACTAGTGCTCTAACCTGAGCTAGGCCCTCAACACTTAAGAAGTTGTGTTTTGAGACAGGAGTCTTGCTGAGTTGCCCAGGCTGTCCTTGAACTTGCAATCCTCCTGTCTCAGCCTCCTGAGCAGTGGATATTACACGTGTTTTATTACAGCCTTTTGTCTTGCATAAAAAGAAAATTTCTGGTTAAATTTTTACAATGTTTGGTAGTTGAAACGTGAACTAGTCATCTCAAGGTTTTTTTTTTTTTTTTTGCTGTTAGGCTGGAATATAATTTCAGCTAGAGGGATGGGCTTGATCTAGTCCTTAGTTTAATAGCACTTTTGTACCTTGCTTAAAAAAATCTCTTTGTATTGTATCATAGCATCATAAAAGCAATCCTTAGTTGTGTTTTATAGTTTCTCCACTTTACCCGAAATTTCAATAAATGAAAGTGTTTTAAAATTTTCAAAAGTACAATGTTAAAACAATGCCAGGTGTTTTGTTATTGTTTGTTTATTTATGGTAGGG
Source organism: Dolichotis patagonum (assembly GCA_004027295.1). Taxonomy (NCBI): domain Eukaryota; kingdom Metazoa; phylum Chordata; class Mammalia; order Rodentia; family Caviidae; genus Dolichotis; species Dolichotis patagonum. The sequence continues at coordinate 90,269 of PVJX010002870.1, read as the reverse complement.
AATCAAATTGAATGCTTACTATTTATCTTTTCAGTACTATAGGGGAAAAACAGCATGTGTCAAATATTGAAAGTTGTAAAAGAATAAGGTTTCTTAGATCACTAAGATTTATCCTGAAAAGTCCTCAGAGAAATTGATGAAGACATTGAACCAGTCTCCTGGATTAGAGGGAAAGAGAAACAGAAAAAAGAAAAATAAAGAGAGAAAAAGGAGAAAATCTATATATGTCCTAGAATTTTAGGTGTTTTCTTAGATCTGAGGGGGAAATCAGTTATGCTATTTGCATTTGTTCAGAGTTTTCCTTCAAGTATGGTCATAGTTACTGTTTTCTTGAACCTTAATAACCTAGAAAGTAGATTAGTTTAATATTGTTTTCCACACATAAAGAAACAGAAGGGCAAGTGATTTCTCCTGGACCTGGGGTTATTAAATAGTAGCTAACATAACAAAAACATCCATATTTCTTGATTTTTAAGTTGGTCTAGACCCATCTCATTTAGATACAAATGGGATTCTTACTAAGTAAGTGAGTGTAGTACTTAGATTAGAGAGAAAAGTGACTGTTAGTTATTAGTATCTAAGTTACCAATCAAGAAGAATGATATGGATTAAATGGATTAAAATAATTTCAAATTGACATTTAATGATTTTTAGTAACTACTGATAGTTACATATCCTGTAACTTTTAAATTGGAGCCACATAGGACTTCTGGAACTGAAAAGATTTTTTTTTTTACTCCATTCTGTGGTTGATTTGATACTGCTTTTTACTCTAAACTGGTAATGAACAGTTTGAGAACAATGAAGTAGTGACAGTTTACTTTCTGCATCTGGCTGTAGAGGGCTAGCAAGCAGGAAAACTTCTGATGTCCTTTCTTGGGTGCAAACCTGTGGATCTTTAACCTCTAATATCTCTGTCTGCTACTCTTTGATTCATCACAAAACTTATTTTTGATAATGTTAAAGTATTCTAAATTGGGTGATGTTTGGAGGAATCTGAAACGAACATGTTCAAAGTTTATTTCCTATGTTGGGTAGATTTTTGGCAGAAAAAGTAAGAGTCAAAGTGGCTATAGAAGTGGTTTCAGTGTGGAAGGAGACCACCTCTGATGACTGGCATTCCTTGATAAAAGCCACAAGAAAATTTAGGAACCAGCTTCAATATTGTCTTACATAGAACAGTGCACATGAACGTCCATATGATGGCAGTTCTGTCTGCCACTGGTGATGGTTTTCTCTGTAATTTCTTTGAAACAAGACTTAGAGTTTTATTGCAAATCAGATTTTGAAAATGTGTGTGTGTGTGCGTGTGTGTGTGTGATATAAATACATGTTTCAAATGTCTCTTTTTCTTCTTTAAGTTTGATTCTTCTTTCCCTTGTAGAAAATTAGAGATGTCAGAGCTTGCTAATAACCTTGCATCCAAAAGAAAGCTGTGTTATTATTATCAACATCAATTGAGATTTTCTCACAGGTGCAAAAATTACAGGGAATGTAATTTTTCTGACATTTATTGTGACATGTGTGGAGAGTAAATAGTATTTTATTCTCTTGTAAGAGACATATGAGACAGGTAGAAGAGGAATTAGAATTAAGCATAGAAATTATGATTATGCCATGCTACATTTTGCAGGCAAGATGCTGTATATCCCCTGAGTGTACATACATATACTTTAGCCCTGTCAGATAGCAAGGACTGGGATAGTGAGGTCCAGAAATTATTCTGGGGGTCAGACTTGGTGCAAATGAAGAAATGTGAGGAGGCCAAGACACAGTGCTGCGCTCCATAGCTAGAGTGCCGTTCGTTTGTCCCAAGACCCTTTCTGAAGGAGGTGCAGTGTTTAGAATACTGTGCATTCAGCAGCCTGAACAGAGCTGTCCAGCGACAAAGTAGCAGAAGCAGGGCTTGAGCCCCAAAATAAAGATGATGCAGAAGGACAAGTGAAACGTACTGTCACCCAAAAGGCCGATGTGAATTAATTTTATTCCATAATTGCATATTGAGGGTGTCAGATGCCAGGGCAATGTGCTAGAACCACAAGGGACACAGAATCCTTGTCCTCATACAGGTCCTGTATGTCTGCATAGTTGTTTCATAACAGTCACCTCAGCCACTGGAATTTATTTTCAATTTAATTCAAAGACTTTCTGATGGATAGACATAATTTATCATGTCCTGTGGAGGATATTTTAAGCGTGAAGTGACTTGGAAATGGTCTCCAGGTCTCCACCAATTTCCTGGGTTCTGCTTCATTACATGTGGCTGTTACTGTGCTTTTGTGTGACAGGTTACTCTAGTCACTGGTTAAAGAAGGTTAGTTGACTACACTATGAAAATAGACTAAGGTTGGTACATGCACTAAGGGGCAATTAGAGGATCATTAGTTAAATATGCCTTGAAGTTTCTAGAATGCAGGGGCCGTCTGTGCTTCCCAAGAGCGCTCTGGGGTGTGTAGTTTCTTTGTTGAAGTACAGGAGCAAACATTTCATTACCACTGATGCTCAGCAACTAATTATCTTGGGCCTCATTCCCAAACTAGTGTTGCAATTAGGCGAGAACAATTGCAAATCAAAGACAGTCTGAAAAAATTCTTTGTGTGTGTGTGTTTATATTTTTCTTTTTGGTCAATTTCCAGTAATCAACATTTTGATCAAGGGAGAATAATTCATTCTCTCTCTTTCTGTCTCTCTGTCTCTTCCTCTCATTTTTGTTTTGTTTTTGATAAAAGGTCCTGCTATGGAGCGTGGACTGACTTCCAACCCACGATCATCCTACCTCAGCCTCCTAAGTGCTGGGATTATAGGAGTGTACCACTACCTGTTTTTTCTGATTCACACTTTGGAGTAGTTTGGGAAATTGATATAAAAAAATATAAAAAAAATAGACACTGAACTTTTTGTATGACATGAATGCATTTTACTGATCATTACACAGACTATGACAGAGTAAACTTGATTTCTTTTTTTTGAGACAGGATCTTGCTAACTCACAAAGTTGCCCCATCTGGGCTTGAACTTGTAATCTTCCTGCCTCAGCTGCCCAGCATTGTGGCATTATAGGTGTGAGCCATCATGCTGGCTCTAAATATGATTTGGTGATCCATTTTAAAGTAGTACTTTCATATTTTTAATAGATTGCTCCCGCAGTATTCCTCGAGTCTTTTTAAAAATGTTAACAGGAAGGATACATATATATATATATATATATATATATATATATATATATACACACACACACACATTCCTATGGTATGCTTTCAAGATTACATTGTAAAACAAAGCAATGAGCAAAACAAACAAAACATACACTTTCCCCAAATGTAGACATTCAGGTTATACAGGTAGTGATATCATATTTTTATATCTACTTTATATTGAGGATGATGATAAAAATAAGCATTTGTGAAACAGTGATAATGTTTAGAAGATATATTTTAAAACTGCTTTCTTATTGAACATGATATCTATAAGTGGATTGTATAATCCTAGGCTAAATGATACACAGGAAGTGGTATTTGTGAACATATATACTTAAAGAAGCCATTTTCTTTTAACTAAGGGAAGTGATACAGATACATGTATACACTCCAATACTTTGACAAGAGTTAGTGTTATTCAAGAAGCAATTGTCTGGGCTGGGGATTTAGCTCAGCAGCATAAGCACTTGCCTGGCAAGTGTGAAGTTGTGAGTTCATCCCCAGTACTGACAAAAAAACAAAAAAAGCAATTGTCACTGCTAGAAGATAGTTCCAGGGCTCTAGGTGACTGTTAGGCAATAATGAAATTATTTGTGGTTCATTTTATTGAGGCAACATTTTATTAACTTTCAAGACATTGTTGTCCTGTAGTTAGAGACACATGGTGTTTTTATTTTATAAATGAAATAAGAGGTTCGTAAACCTGGGTTTACGACTATCAGTCTTAGCTATCAGAACAATATAATTGTTATACTGTATTTTCTCAAAATAGAGACAAAAACTGCTAGGTTATTTAACCCTGTGACAAATGGTGCAGTAAGCAGTAAGCTAGGAATAAGATTATAATTCATCAATATAAAATAAGTAGCAGGCAGATCTCATGTTAAATGTTACCTTCGAGTAAAAATATAGGAAGGTATTACTTACAAATATCGGCGTTATACATATGTAGCAACATGGGGAAAATTAACAAATAAAATGGAATGTTTTCATCTGCTGGTTTGCCAAAGGTTATGATAGTTCTAACATCAGGGTCTTGCTTCATTAGGGATTAACAGGACCTGATGGATCCCCTGGCTCCGTCGGACCAAGGGGACAAAAAGTAAGTTGGCCATGTAGTATTAATTGCTGGTATTAATTAGATGCTAAAGTAGATTTTATTGCAGTGTTTTCAGATGAGCTAACAGGTTAAGCTGTGAAGCAGCTTAAATACTTTTTCAGCCAAAGTTGTGCTTTAAAATGCCAGCATGGAGTGTGTGGTGATTCCAATATTTATGCAGCTTGCATGTTTACATATTCATCATGTAAAAAACTAAATACAGTGAAGCTGTTTTTATTTTTAGGGAGAACCTGGTGTCCCTGGATCACGTGGATTTCCAGTAAGTAACAGTGAAGTCATAAAATTGAAAATCTGTGTTTAGGTAAAATTCTGCCACTGTGATTTTTTTTTTTGCACCAGGAATCAAACTCACGACCTCGTACTTGCCAGGCAGGCACTGTACTGCTAAGTTATGCTCCTGGCCCTGGTGTGACATTTTTTAAACACTTTTCTATATAATATACATTACAGAGGGTTTAAGGACTTACCTAGTATAGTAAGTATTCCTACCCTGTGAGTAGAAACATTTTAGAGCTTTGAATATACTGTATAAAATACATGTATCTATTTTCAGGCTGCATTTATTCAGTAGACAACTCCTCTGCTTCACTGATAGAAACCAGTACTTGCGTGACAATAGCAGTTCTGGGTATTCAATGTGAAAACTATTAGTCACCCCACTTTCTTCACCAGTAGTTTAATTTCTAATGAAATATCAACTAAAGAGATAATATCACCTGCCTGATTCCCTGCATTGTACAGTCCCTCAGGTTTGTGTTATTTGTAGGTATGAGAAGACTGGATTCTCAGGCTAGTTTTTTTCCCTATATTTCTGGTTTTTTTTTTTTTTTTGGCTGTTGTTATTAACCTGTGTTTCTTCATCCATCAACTTTTCCATTATAAGCCAGTTTCAGAAGTGAATAGCTCTTTCATATTTTTTAGCTCAGGTCTCAATATCTTATACAGATGCCTTTTTTATAGTTAGTGAAATTTCATAAACATCCAGGTTTCTGATAATGAACTAACTTATTGACCAACATTTTCAAGCATACAACTATTTCCCTAATTAATCTATGCATAAAATATTCAAATTAGAATAAATTTTCAAAGAACGCTTTGAAAAACTCCACTTATTATTCAAGCATACTGCCCATGTGAAGTTCTTATTTGTTTTGGCTGCCTAAATAACTAAGAGACAGTATCATTATCAGAGGATGTTCATTGATTCTATGGGATGGATGCTTTACATTTTAGAAAAGTAAGTCTGGCTAGATAAGCTAGTATAAATATGACATCACAGACAATGGTGAGCAAAGGCTGTTCAAACCAATGAAGGAGAAAAAGGAATAATGAGAAATTCCAAAGGGAAGAATTGAAATTAGAAAGCAAAAAGAGCAGGGATTCTGGGTAGTTATAATGTTCAGTTTTAAGTTTGATGAGTGTATTGTTAGAGGTTATTCTACACCAGGCCCAGTGTTAGGGACTGGAGGTCAGGAGACAAAGAAGCAGTTTCAATACCTTGTAAATGTGTCTAGTGTTGATAAAGAGATATAAAGTGTAAAGGAGAGGGAGATAGAATGACTAGCTTTAAAATCCAATTTAGCATAGTAAGTTAGCATCCCATTGTAGATGACTTCAGGAGTTTGTTTGGAATATGTACTAGATTTAGCGCCTGGAAATATAGCTGACTTGTCAAAGGGAGACATGCATGTTTCTAACCCCTCATCTCCAGTCTCTTGTGCTGGGTGCTTATTTGGGAACTTCTGAGTGTCATTTATTGTAAACCACACAAATGTATTGTCTTCAATGTAGATTTTTTAGATAACACTACAAATGAATAAAATCTCTAGACTCTGGTTGAGATGTATGTCTTTGTGAGTGATGGATGGTAAGGTCTCCCAATGGCAAGCATAGATAGCTTCTTTGATTTTCATTTAATAAAAGTTTAGAAAAATAAGAGCATAGACAGCAGGGGAATGTTTGAGGGGCTGACTCCAGCTTTTCTTTCATATTTAGTTTTTTTTTCCATATACATAATGATAACACGCATCCTAGGAATTTGCAGAGCTCTGTTTGCTTTTTCTGTTATCCAGTGCGTTCTTTAGATTGCACACCATATATTTCCTTTAGTGTTAGAGTTTATGGTTTATTATTGGGCTGAGTTATGCCCATGTCTGTATTTATATTAGTATAAAGCACATGCCATAACAGTTTTATTTTAATCTTTTAGGGCCGTGGTATTCCTGGGCCCCCTGTGAGTATCATTTTAACATTTATTTTTACATAATCTATAAAAATGACCTGTTTCTTCTAATCTTACTCAAACTGATGTTTAATTAGTGGGGTTAATGGTCTGTATATAATCTTAGGTGATATTACTAATGATACCGTCCCTAGTTAAATAAAATATTTACTAATTTATGAGATTTCTGTTCCATTTTAAGTAAAGTTTGGTTAAATGAGTTATCAACATATTGGAAACTAAAGCTAAAACAGGCGTGTAATTCTAAGTCTGTTATTTATCATATTTGACAGCATTTATGATAGACTGTCAGAGTATTCATAAATCATGTTGTCACTGTGATTTGTTCCTTCAGGGTCCTCCTGGGACAGCGGGACTCCCTGGAGAGCTTGGCCGTGTAGGACCTATTGTGAGTACCACAGTATAATTTCATAGACATCTGTTTAGTAAAAGGTGTTACTAGTGAAAGCAAATTAAGCTAACTCTGCTTCCTCCTACAAACCAAAAATGGCACGTGAATTTTATTCCAATTTATAATATTGATGGGGATCAGGAGTAACATACTTCATTTTTACTAAGTGATTTTAGTTTTCTACCTAAAATTTTGAGCTAAACTTTTCTTCCCAACATTGGGATTAAGTGTTAAGTGAAAAGTGTCACTCTCATTTTATAGACTCTGTGCTAGGGTGGGGTCCAGTGGTTTGTATATTAGACTTTCCACACAAAATTGAAATACAGTTTAAAGGTATCTATCTATATTCTGTTTCTGTATAGCATAATTTATAGCATGGACTGTTGCAATCAGAATTTAAGTTTAAACATTAAGGAAGTGAACTTCATAGAGCAAATTCCCAATAAAATTTCTTCATGTGGATATTCAGTAAACAGTTCATAAATCTTGAAGTGTTGATTTTATGAGAAGGTAGGTAATTGTAAACTTGCAGAAGGAGAAAGTCGTGTGTTACACACATTTTGAGCCTCTCTCCATGTGCTATTCGCAAATTTATGTGAAATTTGAAAAAGTGAGTGGTACAAAATGATTGTATGTTTAAAATAATTGGAAGCTGCCCCGGATTTTTGGGTTTTAGAACATTAAGGAGCACATACCAAGGGCAAACCCTGGGTGCTATGAGTAATTGGAGGCCATTTTCATCTGAATGGCTCATTTGAATTTAGCCATGTTTGCTTTTCTTTCTGTTTCAAGAGTGTAGTGACACACCAAGTGATAGACCTGGTGGCCAGTAGCAGCAAAAGTGAAGCTATGCAGAAGAGACTTCAGCGCACAGCTAGCTCCAGGCTGGGGAAGGACCTTCTTTCATTCTGATCAGCTGGGTGACACTAGCACAGTTGGCTGTTCCGGGTTCCTCTGCTGAGTCAACCAGAAAAATATATAGAGTTGCCAGGTTGTTTTCAGAGTAGATAAAGTGACCATCCTGTAGAGAAGAACTCGCTTTACTCCCCCAACCCTTGTATCTCCTTTTGCTTTGTTTTATACTTTGATGAAACTAGAACGCCTTTACTCTCCTGGTTTTTCAGGGCAAATTGGACTTTAGGGGCCGGTCTATCTATGTGTGGCTGAGCTCTGCAGGGGTTTCAAGGAATGCTGTTTTCTCATGCCTCACTAGCTCTTGGCTTTAGGTACTGTAAAATTATCCACTTGAGTAACCACCATGTCACAATTTTCAATGATTTAGGGTGACCCTGGGAGAAGAGGACCGCCCGGCCCCCCTGGCCCCCCAGGCCCCAGTGTAAGTTATTTACAGTTGAATTTCTCCTTGTGTCTTAGAGGCTGAACAAGCCAGAGAACCAAACCTGAAGTACCTGTTAGCTGAATCATTGTTTTAACATCCCCCAAATGACTACTGATTTTTCCATTTTGAGAGTATTGCTCTTTTTAAAGACAGAAAAGTAATTTAAAAGGAGGTTTCCACATAGCAAGTCTTACTCATTAAGTTTGGAATCTTTGACACTTGTGATTTCTCAAATGCTCAAAACTTTGGCATGTAAAAGAAACAGTTTCAAATGAACTGGGTTTCACAGCAACAGATTTGGGAAATAGAAGTTTAAGTAAGAGGTAACCATACTTTTAATTTACGTCAGACTTCCCTATTTTTCTACTGGGCTTGGCATTTCATCTCTTTTTAGTCACCCTAAAAAAGTAATCTACTGCAGTTTAGAGGCTTTCAAAAGGAATTTGTGCACGAGTTAAGTTTTTAGAATATTAGCATGTTGTCGACTACTTGTTCCTTGCATTTTAGGAATCAAATATACTTACTATATTTTTGCCCAGTGAACTTTCCATTACTAGTAGGTTTGAATTAATTATTTAATTATATTCTTAATCTTTATTTGCTTTAGGGAACAATTGGCTTTCATGATGGAGATCCACTGGTAAGACTTTTTCTTTGAAAAAAAAATAGTTTTTATTCAAACACTGGGTGGTCTTCCAATGAGCTGTCTTTAAAATGATCAATCTGGAATATGCGACTGTTTATTTTTATTCAGAGGGCAGAGAACTGGCTGAATATAGACTATAGCAACATTTCATTGCAGTAATAATTGTTCTTCTATCATCTGTTTACTCTATGCTAAGATAAGTGATGGTATTAACTCCACTAAATGCAGTTCTGGGCCATTTGGTGAGAGGGTATGAAACTCAGGAAAGGCTATCCTGGTAGAAGGTCATGGTACAATCTGTTGCCTACAAATATTGTGATCCATACATTGGGAAAATATGGCAAAAATATTACCATTTGTTAAATCTGAATACTGAATACATGGGAAGGTATTTGTTGTGTATTCTGTACTTTTCCTGAAGCCAGATATATTTTTGAATTTAAAAATGAAATAAAAGAAAGAGATAGTCAGCATTATTTAATGACTGTAATTCCATGGGGCTTCTAAAGCTCAAATCTTTTTAAAAATTCTACCTTGTCACAAAGCAGAGCCTCTAGTTTGTGTTCTCTCTCTGCCAGTGTCCCAATGCCTGCCCACCAGGACGCTCTGGATACCCAGGCCTACCCGGCATGCGGGTAAGAGGACAGTTTCATTTTATTTTCGAAAGTATTAGCCACAGAAGAAATAGTCTTTGCTTCAAGCACTTGCCTTTTGGTGCAGGGACCCCGCTGGGATGGATTAGTCAAGACTGCGTTTGCTCTTTCTGGGTGTAGTCTGTGGTGTGTATTCAGCGTGGCGGTTGGCGGGGGGCATCTGACACTGGAACTTCATTACTGATGCCTCTGTATGAGTTCACCAGACAAATGCCCGTGGGACGCACTGGGTCTAGAGGCCCTAGACTATGGAACAAGGGGCACACTTGCCTGTCGGGAAGGAAGAGAGTGGTGGGATAGGGCGAGGGGACTGTGCATATAATGTATTTGAGCCTGTTTTGCTTTTGAAAGGTTTGGAAAAACTGCAAAACAAACAGGAAAAGAGATTTTCCTAAAGGTGTTTTTCTCTCAGCCATTATGATTGCTTTGAAATCATCCATAAAAAAAACCCAAAACAAAATAAGAAACAAATGCCCAGTGCTGGAGATCAATGCCTTTCGCTCTCTATCCTCTGAGACTAAAGAAATCCTGAGAAATTCCAGACTCCTGGACCCCAAACCACTGGCTTTCCCCAGAGTTTGCTCTAAGGGTATCTGTGGCAAGTGCCCTCAACTGTGGAAGATTTGGGTCTAGATCGGTATTTATTCCCTAGAAAGACTCAAGGTGGTGGAAATTTTGGCAGGCTCAGTTATGGGGCATTGGTCTTGCAGCTTGGCTCACCTCACAGAGCTGTCTGCTCAGAATGTGAGTCTGACAAGGAGGGGACAGGACCTCCTTTCTACTCTGTAGCCTTCGCCGCCCCTGAGAGCTTTTCTTGCCGCTTGCCTGGCTGAGGGGCATCTGGGGACACCCTGGTCCCATACAACCCTCACTCCAGCTCCAGGAAGGAGGTGGGGACTGAGGAGGGGGAGGGTTTCCAGAGCAGCCTTCAGAGCGCTGGACACCCAGGTGAGCTGGGTTATTAGGGCTGTCACTTTGGAAAGTTAAGTAGCAGGTACTGACGAAGACTTAATGTTCTTAACCAATTTCAGGGGGAATTTGGGAGAATAGCAGGCAAGTCTCAGTGTCTCACTGACTGGAGCCTTCCTCACTGTAGAACCACACTTCCCTATTAAAGGCAACTGGTAGTTCATGTAAAAGCCACGTGACACACGACGCTGTTAATATTACTTAATACAGTGATTTTATTTGTGCTATAACCTTTTTCTTAGTTGCACCTGGGTATAGATTTAGGGAAGCAGGGTTATTTCTTAGACTCTGGATCATTTTCAACATCAGATCCAATATAATATTATTTATGCATCTGTCTATTTATTTTTGCATTTGTTAGGGTCATAAAGGGGCTAAAGGAGAAATTGGTGAACCAGGAAGACAAGGACACAAGGTAAGGCAAATGAGTATGTAGTGGACAAACTGTGTCTAGGAAATAGTCACTTCCACTGCAAGCAATTACAGGGAATAATAAAACATCACATTTCGTATTTTATCCTTCTCTTTCAAATAATGATTGATGTGCTCTCAGTAGATGTGTTAACATTCTGACTAAGCAAGGAATTCTGAAGTTGCTCAATTATAAAAAAAAAAGTACCTGATATTATGGCATTTTCCCCCCTATGTGGCTATCTTTTCTTTCCCTCCTTTTACAATCACTCACATTCAGATTTTTTTCCTTGTTGTTTGTAACAGGCATTTAACTAGTTGTTCCACCCCATAACATTTTATAACACTTGTAAACTTTTAGGACAGAGAAATGGATGATTGGCTTATAACTTCTCATCTCTAGTTCTGAAATAATTCCTGTCTCCCTTCTTTTTGTCACCTTGTTTCAATATAGCCTAGATTTTGAGTAGGCCAGAAGGCAGTGAGAACTTGTGCTCTTCCCTGGATAGAAATGTGGAATTTATAGCACAAATGATATGCCCTGCAGAAAAACCAAGGTTGAAACTCAGAGCAAGTGACCTATTTGCCAGTTTTTGCATCTACTAGGGTAAAATATCTTTTAGTATCTAAGAACTTCCTGTATAGCAGAACTTTTGACTTAGTATATTTTGTAATATTATACAGAGTCAAACTATTGTTTTTTGGTACTGGGATTTGAATGCAGGGCCTTTGCATTGAACTCAGCATTTAACAATTTTTTATTTTGAGGCAGTCTCATTAAGTCCCTAGATTGTCCAGGCTGGGTTTGATCATGTAATCCTCTTGTCTTGGCCTCCTAGAGTGCTAGCTAGGAGTACAAGTGTGTGCCACCATGCCTGGCTAAGTCAAACCATTCTTATTAATGCAGGGTCTATGCATTTTATAGTTATTGTTCTTCTGTACCATAGCTGGTAATAATAAAAAATGAGTTTTCTCCTTTGGAAGTAAAGAGATACAGAGGCCATTTGTTCATGTCTTCAAGCATTGATGTCCTTTAACTCCTGAGCTAAAATCGATTAATCTGCTGATTAACCTCACATAATTGGGATAAATAGACCAATTTTCTGTACTCTATTACAGTTCAAACGTTTATTTTAAAAGTTTTTGGTTTGTTTATTTGTTACTTAGGCTGTGAAGGCATTGTATTTATCTGGAATATAATTGATGAGTCCCTAATGGCATACTGGAGTAAAATTTAAAAAAAAATATGAGTACTTTGGAGATTTCTCTGCATGTTTATTCTTCCATTGAATCTCAATTTTGAAAATTTTTCTGGGTGTACTGGTGCATGCTTCTACCCCTGGAACTACTGGAGGCTAAGATAGGGGGATGGCAAACCTGAGGCGGCTTGAGCAACTTACGGGGACTTTGCTTCAAAATAAAATTTTTAAAAAGGGCTGGGGATATAGTTCAGTGTGAATGTTGTGGGTTCTGTTTCTGGTACCAACCAAACCAAACCAACATAAACCAACAAATAAAACAACAGCAACAAGAAATAAAAAAGAAAATGTTCAACAGATATTTATTAAGTACCTAGTATGTGCCAGGTTTTATTCTAAGTGCTGGGGCACAAAGGTGAAAAACTGTCTAATTACAGTGTAAGTTAAGTATGACATTCATATAATAAAATATTAGCTAATCATAAAAACAGGTATGCAAGAATATTGCATTCCACATCAAATGATATCCACGAGGTAATATAGATAGTAAATCAAAATAGACTTTTACATGTTCACTACAATGTATCTCTTTCTCTTTGTTTCAACAACTTTTACTCCTTTATCCCATGGGATATGGAGAATCTGTGGAAAATATACCCTATCCTGCTTAGGAAAAATTGTGAGGACCTATCTGTTTTTTGCAGCTAATTTTACAATTTTGTAGAAAAAAACAAGTGATGTGTAGGTGGTGATTATCCATGAACTAGTTAATTCACTGGGCTTTTAATTGGGGCTTCTGTTCCACTGTGAATCATAAGTCCTAGTGGAATATAATCTCAATATAATTATGATACTAAAGCCAATATGTAATACTCTCATAACTCATTTAAAAATCAAGTACAAATGAGTTAGGCATAACCTAGTTCTTTGCATTATATGCCAAAATGTTCTACATTAACACTGCTGTTAAATTCTCTGTACTTGTGCATGTGTGTGAAATCTCTAAATATGAATTATAGCCTATAAAGGAAGAAGATGAGTTGAAATATGCAATAGAAATGGATTTCAGTGTAATATTATGTTCACCATTAATATTACAAATGAAGACTTTTTCTCATGACTAACTTCGTAAGTTATTACCACAGAAAAAATGAGGCAGCATGTCTATTATAAAAATATAAAATATTTATCAGCAAGAAAGTAGCTTTTATCAGTCTATAAAGTAATCTTTCCATAGGAGATAGGAGTCAGATTTCCTTTTGGAATACCCTGTCATTGTAATGTATATTAGATGTTATGAAACAGGAGAAAGTAAATGTAACAGAAAATATAATGGAAGAAAATGTCATTGATAATAACAACCAAGTAGTCAAAATATCTGAGAATAAACTTGAGAAATATTCAAGCTTAATACAAAGAAAAGAAAACTTTACCCATGAAAATAAAAGGAAAAGAGTTGACTGATAGGGAGATACAATGACTTTTAGGATCGAAAGACAGAATGCAGTCTGAATGCAAAACAAGTTGTATTTTTGTAACAATCTACACAATCATTCTAAGGTTCATCTAGAAGAGTAAATGTTTAGCAGAATCTGAAAATAAGAGTAATTACAAATGAAAAATAAAGGTAGGGGAATTCTGCCTGAGATGAAAATTTATTATAAAATTTCAAAATTAAAATGCTATGGCATTGGCAACATCATACAACAGATGATTAGAGGATAGTAGGAAACAAGGGCTAAGTGTATTCCACAATTTAGTGTACATGAAAGATGGATTTTCCGATCTAGGGGAAAATATTAATTATCCAATAAGTACTACTGAAGTAAGTGGGCAAGTCCCTGGAAAAAACATACATTTCTACTTTATAATTTACATAAAAATAAATTACTGATAAAGGTTTTGGTATAAGAAATTAAACTATAGAATTGTTCAAAGAAAAATATAGCTGAATATTTATATATTTTGGAGTGCAAAAGGACATTAAAGGTATAACCCATGAAGGAAAAGACAAATTTAACTACATTAAAAATTGTAGATGGCAAAACATTATAAGAAAAGATAAATTAGAAATCATAATGAATACCATAGCTTATGAAAAAGTTTGCACAGTATAATCATATTTTTCTTAACAATATACCACCTCACATACATTTGAAACATAAGTGTATATAAGTTTTTTCTCTTTCCTCCTTTTTTCCCTTTCTTTTTAGAAATCTTTAAAATGATAGTACCCAAAATGTTACTGGTATTTATGGTTGAATGGTGGGATTTGGGAGACTTTATTTTATATACTTGTGTATTTTTTTTTATACCTATGAGCTATCCAAACAAAACAAATTAAGAAAGCAAATGAGAGGGTGCTAAATGAACTTAAAATGGACCAAGCTAGCACTAGGGTGCTTCTGTGTGTATCGCTCTTCTAAACATTCCTTGTACTGTGCTGTCTGCCAGGGTGAAGAAGGTGACCAGGGAGAACCAGGAGAAGCCGGTGCTCAAGGACCTCCAGTAAAGTATTTTTAAAAATATCTCACTAGGACATGCAAATATTTTTAAAAATAACTCTGGGAGCATTTTCTGTTTAGTATGTAGAGTAATAACATTATATCAACATGGTGTTTTCTGTTTTCCCACCAAGCCAACAATGGGAGATAACCATCTTTTCAAAGTACTTAGTTTAACTAAAAATCCTATGTACAATTATATATATTCATTTAATAGACTCCAGGGTCAGGCAGTCTGAAAACAAATTTTGAGCACATGATAGTGTCTCCAGGGCAGGGGATTTAGCTCAGCCATGTAAGTGCCTGCCTGGCAAGCACAAGGTTCTTGAGTTCAATCCCCAGTACCAAAAAACCAAAACAAAACATGAGATAATGATGTCTCCTTTAATGTTCCATAGCACTGTCACATGACATCACGAGAAAATTTTGTGTATATGGAATAGGCATAGATTTAAAACCCACTGGAGTAGTGTAGCTTGTTCTTGCACATGGTCATTATAATGAGAACCATCTTATTTGTTCAAAATCATGTCTTTTAATAAAATGTTAGTTTCTCATGCTTAGGAAGACTACTGCAACAAAATCTAGGGTACCTGAACATCGCATACTTCAATTTAAAATGTTTCCAAAGTCAAAATTTAAGTTGTTTTTGGACTACGATAATGCAGTTATTATGCTATTTCCTCATTTCCAAAATGAGTGATAACAAATATGTAAATACTAAATGTAGAAAGGTCATTGAATATTGCAGCTGTCCTGGACGCACCCCATGTCAGAGCTCAGGTATTATGATGAATAAAGAGTGAGGGGGAACAGAGCTCAGGTATTATGATGAATAAAGAGTGAGGGGGAACAAACATCTTTTATTTGCCCCATACTGGTCCACAGGATCAACCTTTCCCAAAGGATCCAGGGAGCTGTGCACATCAGTATTTACCTAGAATTTAGTGGAAATCAAGCTAAAGGAAATGAGTCATAGAATCTGGAAGAAATGGGCTCTGCTTTTAGGCCACGTCAAAATTTTAAGGGAGGACTCCATGGAGGAGTCCAGTGTTCATTCTGGAAGTTCAGCTGAGCCTTTGACGACAGAAGAGAAGGAGCTGGGCCCCTATTTCATGGGTGGGAGATAGTGATGAAGAGTGTAAATTAGTGTTTTGTTCTTATTTTCATCTGTACCGGGGATTAAACCTAGGACCTTTGCACTCAGCTACATCCTTGGCCAGTTTTATTTTTTTATTTTTAGATAGGGTCTTGATAATTTGCTAAGTGAGGCCACCAGGCTAGGGGTCCAACTTGGGATCCTCCTGCTTCATCGTTCCAGAGTGCTGGCATTGCAGGTGTACGCCACCATACCTGGTTTCCTTTTTGATACAATGAAAATTCAGTAGAGATTCAACAGTTTTTTAAAATTTTATTTTAAGGCCATTCTTAAAGATATTCAGAACAGGTTTTTGCAAACACCATTCTTAAAACTATTTTCAAAGATTAAGGGTTGATGTTGAGTGGTGCATGGCCTGAGCAGTTCCCTGGGAGATAAGAGTAGGGTTTCTTGTCCTTCTGGTGTTTTGGAGTAGTGATGTCAAAATGTTTCCACAGAATTCACAGATGTTCACTTTTTAAATATCTATCTATATATCTCAATACTACTATATATAGATATATAGATATATAGATATATAGATATATAGATATATAGATATATAGATATATAGATATATAGATATATAGATATATAGATATATAGATATATAGATATATAGATATATAGATATATAGATATATAGATATATAGATATATAGATATATAGATATAGTAATGTATAGGTTTAAAAAACACACCCCTTGGCATAATCATGTAAAACTATGTCCCTCAAAGTGGTCACTTCCATAGGCTGCATGGAGATTCTCATGTCACTGCTACTGACTCAAATAGTTTTTGAATTCTCTCTGTAGAATGACCTTCAGAGTTGGTCAGTGCGCCATAAAGAAAGAACTCTTTAACTTGTTGTGGTCACATTTCTCTAGAAATCCTAAGTGGATGTCCTAAGCTGGATCACCCTTCATATTTGAATTTCAGCCCATCCCTGACTGAACCACACAGAATCTGTGACTGACTTGGATGAAGGGTTCGTGGACTTGCCTTGTTTTCTCCCAGTGAGAACATGAAGACAGTGACTGGACTAGAGCTAATTTATGTTAAGGCAGTGTGAAGAGTTTGCAAGATGTCCGAAAGTAGCTTCTTTCCTATGCAGCGTGGAGTCACAGATGTTCCCAAGGGGACACCTAAGCTCACTTTTAAAAAAGTCTGTTTCTGGAGTCCTTCTGCATAGACTAAGAATATAGAATGGCAACATTTCAGTTTTTGCAGGGATTCTACAAGTCACAGTACCCCCAGATTTTTAGGATAGTTCAGTCCTATGCCTGAGGTGAGGTGAGATGAGTTCCTTCTATCTCAAGGTAGAATTCAGAATGCCTTTTATCACAGAAGTGAAATATCACCGAACAATGACTCTATGTGGTTGATAGAGACTCCAGCTCCATTTCTAGGTCACTGGCTTTTATGGTTTCTTGGAACTCACTGTTTTTGGTGGTGTACATTGGTGGGGAATAATTATTCAAGCTTTACAGTCATGTTCTATGTAATTAAGTTACAAACTATACAAGAATGGCAGTGAAAGTTCTGTATATGAGTTGAAAGACAAGCTAAATCCATTATCAGATTACTATCATGAAGATGCTAATGATGTTTATTTTTTGGTCATCAATAGTTGTGCCAACTCAACTATCAAATATTTGTATAAGAATTTTAGTAAAGATTTCTATTACCAGAATTCTTGGAAGTTTTCTTCTAAACAAGAAAAGTTTGTTTTCAGTTTATTTGTTACTTTTGGTTACAATAACATCTTTCTTCTGGATCAACTTCTGAGATAAGACTTTTAAAAATGCTTGCTTTACGTAAAATAATTAACTTTTTTCTTTGTATTTCCAGGGAGCTCAAGGTTTGAGAGGCATCACTGGCATAGTTGGAGAAAAAGGAGAAAAAGTAAGATGGTGATGATGATAATATAATATCAAAAAATATTAAATATTTGAAAATATGACCACTTAAAAATCACTTCTTAAACAGCATCACTTCTTACTTGATGCTTGTAGATGTATAATTAGGGTCTCACATTTCTGTTGTAAGCACAGGTGACACAAATGAGCAGTATGCATGGTACTTGTCATTCAGTCACCTGATTATAGGACCCAGCCTCATTCAGAATACCAAAATCTGCAGATACTCAAGTCCTTTAGGTGACATGGAGTAGTATTTGCATATAGCCTGTGAGTATCCTCCTGTATCCTTTAAATCATCTTTAGTTTACCTACAATACCCAATACAAAGCCTATGCTGTGTAAACAGGTGCTATCCTGAATTATTTAGAGGATAATTACAAGAAAAGAATGCCCTTACATGTTCAGTGCAGAAGCAATTATTCTCCAAATATTGTGATCCATGTTTGATTAAATACATGGATGTGGAACCCATGGATACAGAGGACTGTACTCCGTGTGTCCTATTATCTTGGGAAATTGGAGTAAGTGCATTCATTGTCTGTAAGAACTGTTGAGAATGCTCAACAGATAAAACAGAGAATACTGACTGTCTGTAGTGTTTCTGGCCAAGCAAGGCAGAGACAGGGGCAGCATGATAAGGGAGAAAAGACAGGATACGTCCCAGGATGCTCTGAGTGTCCTGTAGCTCATGAGCCAATGGGCTCTGTTTAAAACTGTGTTTACACACTTGAGGAAGAGTGCCCCAGCCAGTTGCAGAAGCCAGATGTTCCTAGCATTTCCATGGCAAGGGATTCTAAAAGCTGCTAGGAAGATCTTCAGAGGAAGGAGGCCTGCATGGAGTTTGTTACTTACTAAGAGAGGAATGAGCAGACAGCTAACCAGAAGGCCAATGAGGGAGATGTAGGTAAATCTCAAGGCAGGTACCAGGAGGGCTTGCAGACAAAGGAGGGGACCTGGGAGAGCCCCAGAAAGGTGGTGTCAGGAAGATGCCTGGCCCACACTGTGGGGTGCTGCCAACCGGGCAAGACGAAGTTGGCTGAGTGAACATTGCAGCGTAAGCAATGGAAACCCACACATTTACAAGGCCCTCAGAAATGTTTCCCTCAGGAGTGTGTCTAGCGTCTCTGTTGTCAGAAAACAGTTCCACATCACATCTCAGTAAGGCAATGTTGGGAAAGCCAGTTTGTAGGCCTTGGAAAATTAAAAGTCACTACTACCCCCCACCCCACTTCTATCTTCTCAGAGTCATGATGATAAATATATGTCAGTTCCATATAACAACACAGAGCCTTTTATTAACAAATACCTACAAGTCACACACTGTAAATGCTTTATATATGAAATTAAACCTTTTTTTTTAATCAAAGAGATTCACAGTTTTGTGAATTGAAGGTCTGGTTTATTTACCATTTTTTATTTCAATTTTACTTTTCTTCAGTCTATCTCTTTTAGCTATTTTCTTCCTGCTTGCCTCCTTTTTTGATCTTCTCTTGAATATTTCTTTCCTAAAAACACTGCATTTAAAACAATATATTAGTCTTATATATTTCTATCTTTGTGTCACCTGCAGAAACATTCTGCATTTTCTCTTTTATTAGATCATAAAACCCATTTATTTTGATGTTACTGATAGCTAGGCCTTCACTATTTCTGGATTGAAATCATCCCCTAAACTGTGTGGCCCCCTCATTTTGAAACCAAGTACTATTCGCACTAGACTCTTTATTTGAAGTACTTGAAGTCTGGTACTTTTCAAAATTTCTCATTTCCTTTGATGTCTGTCAAATTGCTTTTAAAAAAACCTCTTGTGAACTCAACCATGGAGTGGCTACCTCCAAATTGCTGGAGTGCTCAGCAATTTGGGTCTGAGCTGAACAGGAGGGAGAGGGGGGGAGAGGGGAGCCAGAGGGAGAGAGAGAGAGACAGAGAGAGAGGAGAGAGAGATGGGTATCAAAGTCATTTGTACAAAGCAAGGAGGCTAGGTTCTGCCCTTGTGATACAGGGTGAGTGAAGACTTTGTGCTCTTTTCTGGGTCTTCCAAATTCTTTCTTCTCCAGTGAATGTAGAATGTCTCTGTTCAATTTTTTTAGGGATCAAAGAATTTCCTTCTACTTCTGTTGTGTTTTTTCCTTTGATTCTACTTTATATGAACCTTCTTTCAAAGGTTTCCTGATTTTTATTTCTTACCACAGATGCCGCCCACTTGGCTTTGTTGGCCTGACATCTGTATAATACTCTTTAACTGCTGTCCATCTATTTTATCATCTACTCTGCTCGACCCGGCTCATTAGGTTCATTTCTGTTTGTTATTTGGTTTGTTATTTACTTTGTAGATAAGAGCAAAATTTAAAGGTGGGAGTTGTATTTTTGTCAAAGAGCATATGTAAAGAGCAGCAAAACATTGTATTATGTTTTAAAGATCACATTTTGATTCTTATAAGGAAGACAAGGAAGTGGTATTTATAATATATAGGCAAGCCAGACACCATGTCCAGATAATTAAGCTTACAAAGCTCCGGGTTGGTTTTTATGCCATCACTTGGTAGAGTGGGTCTGTCGTCAAGAAAAGAGGTCACTGTACTGATCGCAGGCTGAACGGGACAGGATGCTGCTCAGAATGCTCAGGATGCTCAGGTGCCCCTGGCAATTCTTCCTTCTGAATCATGTGGATGAACTTTCTGCCCTAGATCCTGGAGGGCGATGCAGCATCCTGGAAGTCCCTTCTCACAGTTGTGGCATTTAAGAGTCCACTATTGGTGTTGGGTAGCCCTGTGACCTTCACTGAAAATGAGTCTAGCTAGGGGCTTTCTGAGAACCTCAGAGGGTGGCCACCAAGCCCCCTTCAGTGGAACCCTTGTCAGGTTCTCTGTGTAAATTCCAGTGTTTTTAGTACTTGTCAGTGTTAGCAAATGGGTGCAGTCTTAATATAAACTGTTCAGAGTGATATTAAAAATGGTGCTTAACTGCAATTGGTGTGATGAGTGTTTCATACCTGAAGTATCTGATTAAATCCTTTTCTGAGTTCACTGACAGATGTGGTACATGTTACAAATGCATGACTTTTTGTCTGGCAGTGCATTTTTTTTTTTTTAGAAATACAGTTGTGCCATTGAACATATATGACTGATACCTAGTTCCTTTGTTTGTCTTGTTTCTTTACAGGGTGCTCGGGGCTTAGATGGAGAACCTGGACCTCAAGGTCTTCCTGGTGCACCTGTAAGTGCTTTTCCCTTTATAAAAATCTAGTGACACATACATATATTCTAGCAATAATAGATTTTTTGCTACATATATATCATATGTGCGAGTAGCTTATACACATGAATCACATGGAAAAATGAGCAACAGTTTTCTGTTTATTTAAAAAGCTGTAATAAGTCCTTTATCTCTTTCTTGGCTACAGAGACATCTTTCTGTGATACGCATTTTTTTCTAATTGGATAGGTCATACTGTGAAGTATTTATGTTTGCTATTTTCCTTTTCCTTTGATTGTCAAGATGTTTAGAGTCACAGTAGTTATCTCATGCTGGTTCCTGGGTGGTTCTAGCCTTTTCCTCTTCTATGGATTCTGATCTCTTTGTTTTATATTTTAATCACCTTATGTACATGTATCACTGTAGGCTGCCTAAGCCTTTTTTGGAGGCAAGGTGAAAAAAAGCCACCTATTACTAATCATCTATAGCATAGAAAAAGTAGAAAAGATGTAAGTAAGATAGAATTTCTAACTATCAAGGCCCTGTGATCCAGTGCAGGAGACAGAATGTAACTCAAGATGAGCTAAAAGATCAAGTGCTAGAACATGGAACCAGAGGTAACCTATGCAAGAGGACCTCAGAGAAAGATTGGTCTGGAAAGCCATTCTGCATGGAAAGGTAGCCACGTAAGGGAGGGCTCCATTGGTGGCCATGGGCTAAGTAAACCCACAGAGAGGCTGCACGGCCAGTGTGGAAAGCTTGTATTGAGAGGACAAAACTGAGTAGATAAGGTAGAACCACAGTGCAGGGAATGTTTGATGCCATTCGGAACAATTTCATGTACTCTAGTAGCAATAGGAGGCATTCAAGGTTTTGAAAGGATTAAGGAAGTTTTTCAGAAAAGCTGAGTTTTAGGAAGATACATCTTTTCATCTGTTATCATTTACATCAATATTAGTTGGCTAATTTTGACAGAAATCATTATTATTAAGTGAGGAATTAAACAACATGGGAAAAATATTGCAACAAAGCCAGCCCTCAACCTACCGTAATTGTCAATGAGGCTATCTAGCTATCTAGTCAATGTAGATCGTCTTGATTATTTTCTTCATTGTGTCTTCTGGAACACAGTATCTGACACCCGGAATTTATTTTGGCTCACAGCTATAATCCATGGTTGGTCTACTCCCAGGCAGAAGTGCACAGCAGAGGGGCATAGTGACGGGAGAGCTGCTCATGTCATGGTGTTCAGGAAAGAAGAGAGGAGTCCAGGGATTTGCTGGGAAGGGAGAATCTTTGAGTCATGCCCACCGTGGCCCACTTTCCAACAGGTTCCACCTCCTAAGCAAGCCAGCTATTGGCCTCCTAATCCAGTCACCTTCCAAAGGTCTTATCTATGATCCTTGAGGCTTTAGGACCAACTAGACATAAACCATAACGCTAGTGAAGTTACTAACGTCTCCTGCAGTATGGGACTGAATTCACTTTATGTGTACATTCAAATAGCACAGAAGTGTTACGCATTTAAAACAAAAACAAAGACATGAAAATCTCAATTTGCTTGTATCAGTATCAATTTTTAAAGCCGTATAATTTTTATGAAAACATTTCTTTCCCCTTAAATTTTTCATTGATACATTTTAGTGTTTTATGTATATATAATTTATCTGTACCTGTACACGATGTAACATGATTCTTTTTTTCCCATTTCCCTTACCCTTTCTTCAGCCCTCATGAAAAATTACTGTAGCTAAGCATCTATGATAAATCACAGTCACTGTGATGAAAAAGCAGTAGTTAAGTAATGTGGAGGGTACATTCCAGTTTTTAAAAGGTCTAGCGATAAGTAACTTTTGCTTATATTAACAATTTTATTTTATGCAGGGTGATCAAGGACAGCGAGGACCTCCAGGAGAAGCAGGTCCCAAGGGAGACAGAGTGAGTTCAAGTTCTTCTAAGCACCCTGCTTGTCACTGGCTTTGCTGCTTTTCTTGACATGTTGTTTCTTCTTTTTCTTCTTAATATAGGGGCCTCAAGGTCCTAGAGGAATTCCTGGAGTCCCTGGACCCAAAGGAGACACGGTAGGTCCTGAGCTATTTGTACCAAACACATCTTTTAAAGTAATATGACTTTAGAAAATAGCACAAGGAAGAATGTGGCTATTTCTAAGAGACAGTATTTCGTTGTGTGTGTCTAGGGCTTGCCAGGAGTGGACGGCCGAGATGGGATACCTGGAATGCCTGGAACAAAGGTAGCCATGTGGCTTAGTCCTGGAGTGAGTGGGCTGCCTCTGCCCCAGCCAATGAGCACAGCATTTCCATGACAACATGCTCAAGTGACTTATTTAGCCGGCTTTGGCTTTTAAATCCTTCTCTTTTAAATTTTTAATCAACTGTCAAATCCAAAATTCCTTTTAGAATAGCATACTTGTTTGCTTGCTTTAGAAACTCAGTAAAATTAGCCCCTTGATGGAAGTAGGCTAAGGACTATGTGTGATTTGACTGAATTTATATCCTCTGTCCCACTGCACCTCCTGTTCCACGTTGTCACATTTTAAAAGTGCACCTAAGGTCAGCTGTTGGGAAAATCCTTTTACTTAGAAAGCCCCTGTTTTCCTCTTTCTTGAAAGAAATGCAGTAGTTCATACAGGTTCAATGATGTGCTAAAACCTTTTTATTTTCAGGGTGAGCCAGGGAAACCTGGGCCTCCTGGAGACGCAGGGTTACAGGGGTTACCAGTAAGTATTGTATTCTTTAAATGTTTATTGGCTTATACTCATGTTTTAAAGATACCCACTTGAGGGTGGAGACATGCTATGAATGATAAATTCTAGGGAAGATAAACTTTACTTTTATATTTTTATAGTTTTATATTTTTGTGCTTTTTCTCTAAGTAACTAATCATTTTTCATACCTATGATTTGGATCTGACTTCTCTTTTTCGTTTACTGTCTTCCTTATACTGCCTGCTCCATGGGCTAGTATTATATAGTTAGTCCTCCTTTTAACCAGTCTTGGAGCTCTTGCTAGCAGGATTGAGCTACAAGAGGGCTGAGAGTATTCTTGGAGAATAATGTACATACAAGTTACCATTTTGGGATTATGTCCTGTTTTAAAGCACCCACAATGGTGTTTTACTACTTTGATGTAGATGAGAATTCATGTAGATTGTACCATATGCATTCTTGACTCTTTGAAGGCTAATATTTCCAGGTAGCAAAGAATTTCAGATGATAACAAGGGCAAGCCACAATCTATTATGGTATTTGATATTTTTTAAATAATCAGACTGGTAGGACCACATATGAAACCTAGCATCATTCTGTTTTGCCACTCTCTTTTCCTACTGCAAACTCCAGCATTTTCAATGGGCTCTAATTTCATGATTCTGTATTGGAAACCTTGTTATGTCCCTATAGCATCTGTCCTGCCTATAAATCTCCTATTGACCTGAAAACGGAAATGGAGTCTAGTGTGCAAGTTTATACTTCAGAAATAGCCTTAGTTTAGAGATAGGATTTACTTCGAGTGTGTTCCTCTTAACAAGCCAGATACAGTAAAAGAATGGCTTTCCACTGTAGATAATTCTGTAACTGATGGTTCTGAATTTGAGAATCAGGAAGTATCTCCCTCCCACTAACTCTTTGAGGTTCTCAGCATGCAGTCAGTTTGGCATCTCATGGCCTTCTCATATGAGGTGATTAAATCTAAATTCCCTATGTATTCTTTTAGGGTGTCCCTGGAATTCCTGGTGCAAAGGGTGTTTCTGGTGAAAAGGTAAAAGATTAAACTGTTAAATTAATTAAATTAATTTACTCCTTTATTAGTACATTTTCTGGATGATTTTTAACATTCCCAGCCTACCCTTTATTTTATACTTAACCCCAGGAGAAATCAAAAGTAAAAGCTTTACAGCTTTGAAAGCTAACCTTTTTTTCCAGCTGCAGAAAGTTGCTGATTAGACTTTCTTCATGAAAATGTCATCCGAATAGAAAAAGTTTTATTGTTCCTTGCTACTTAAAATGAAGACATTATTAAGCCATAGAGCTTATGTCAGTGATTATTAGTCAAATAATTTAGCTTAAATTAAAAAGATAGTAAGCATTTTGTTCACATACAAATCAGCTGATGCTTATAATCTATACAAAACCAAAGTGCAAGCAACTGAAAATAGGTGAAAGACGTAAAGGGAGTGAAATGCAGCTTTGCCTAGGAGTGCAAGACATCAGATGTGAGCAGTGTAGCAGTGGTCACTGTGGGAGGACTTGGGTGCAGCCCTCCCAGATAGTGGCCCACTCATCTAGAGCAGACATGGCCCCTAACAGGCTGATAGCGAGAGATTGGAGTGGAGGTGGCATCTCCCCCACGTGCTTTCCCTGCAGTTGGCTGGCAGGGTTTCTCAGCAGCCTGGCTTCTTCTTTTTTCTTCATGGCTACCCAACCCTTAAGAATTTAATAGTGCCAGTGTGAGGTGTGAGGGCCAAAAGAGGTATATCAAAGGTAAAGGTGGTAAAAGAAAGATATATAATTAACATAGAGAAAGGAAAACCCTCTGCTTGAAGGGTATTCCTTTAAATGAAAGCTTAAAACTCCCTCTTTTGACGTTTGACCTTAATATAGTTCTGGGACTAAAAGATATTATTTTGAATCTAAAGGACTTTGATGTATTTGTCTTCCCAAAATCTTAATGAGGAGACTGCTTAATCATAAGCAGTACCTGGGCTGGGTGAGTCAGGGCTGAGGATTGTGCTCCTTTATTCTGTGTTACTGTAAAAACTTTGCTTGCTTTTAGGGTAACACAGGAGCCCCAGGGAAGCCTGGTCAACTGGGAAATTCAGGCAAACCGGTAAGATCCCATTTTACCTTTCATCCATTATGGCCTGTCCTTATGAGAGGCTGTTAACTTTTTCTCTGTCTTCCCCTTAACAGGGCCAGCAGGGGCCTCCAGGAGAGGTGGGACCACGAGGACCCCGGGGACTTCCTGTGAGTACTTCTTTGCTATGGTGTCTTCCCAAAGGGGCTGCTTAGGGAGCGGGCAGGCCCGCCTTCACCCGGGCATGCGCAGATGCCCTCCCAGGTCTGGGCATGCGCATGTACCCTCCTACTTCCGGCATGTGGTAGCTCCAATGAAGAGTGAAACAGGAATGCTGGTTAGATTCACAAGGTATCTTCTTTTCAGAAAATAGAAATGAGGTGATTAAGATAAGCATGATAACCCCTTCTCTCAACCTCTTTTGAAGAAAACGTTTTAGTGTGGTTAAAAACCCCAACTTTATTAAGATAGGATTCACATACTGTGTAATTCACCTGTTTAACTCATATAATTTATTGATTTTAAGCATATTCACAGAGTCGTGCAACCATCACCGCAATCAATATTAGAACATTTTCATCACTCAGAAGAGAATCTCTGCCCTCACACACACTCATTCAGTATTTCTTCCCATAGACCCTTCAGGTCTATGTAATCACAAATCCACTTTCTCTTTCTGTGGGATTTCTGATTCTGGAAAGTTAATATAAGTGAAGTGATACACTATATAATATTTAAAAATGATCATCTTCTTTCACTTAGCACAGTATTTGAACATTCTTCTGTGCTGATGCTTGCAGAAGTACTTGATTCCTCCATACCGTTGAATATTTAATTGAATGGATTCATTGTGTGGGTGTAGATGTCCTATTGATCCATTTGTCTGGTGACAGACATTTAGATTGCTTATATTTTTTGGTCTTTAGGAATAATGCTGCTATAAAAATCTGTGCATAAATCTTGTATGGAAATATGTTTTAATTTCTCTTGAATAAATAGGTGTGGAATTGCTTTGCCATACAGTGACTATTTAACCTTTAGAAATGGTCACACTTCTCTAAACATAAGCATGTAAACTTGTTATTTTACAGCAGTTACAGCAATGTACCTTTCTCACAATTTATAATTTAATCCTTAACTGATTAGAAAACTAAACATTAGGTGCTTAAATTTGACTTTACAAATTCTTTCTGGCCTTCAATTTCAGTCCTTTTTTTTTTTTTTTAATCTACTGGATAACAAGCCACAAGTGGGAACATAGAAGCATTTCCACATATCATCACTCCTTCTTTTAAAGCATTTTTGAGCATATTGAATGAAGACTCATGGTTGAAAAGCGTAAATGTTTCTAGTGGCATGAGAATGGAGCTTTTCTGCTTCTTACAGGTATTCATCAACTAACCTCCTGAAATTTCTCTGCAACTGAAGAAACCAGTCTTAATTGTTCTCCTTATTCATGTGCCCTACTACTTTCTTGTGCTTGTAAACTTCTAGCTATAATACTTTATGTAAATTAGCTGTCTAGGCACTAAGACCAGATTTCTTAAATAATGAAGATGCTCTATGGCTGGTCCAGGCCAATCTAGGAGTGTTAAAACTTGGAGAGTGCTTATTATTATATCTGCTATTCATATTATTGAGCATAAAGCTGTATGTAGTTGAAGGAGCATTTGTCTTAGCACCTGATGTGTTCCAGGACTGTGCAGTGTACACAAAAGTCCACTAGCAGCTAAGTGACAAGAGATGTGTAAAGCAGTGAACTAGATAAGGAAAAACACGAGGTAGCTGAGGAGAATAGGTTCTCTTGTGTGATGTAGACCAGAGAAATGGCTGATGTAGGGTTTTGGGACTAAACTTCAGATTTTGATTTTCAAAACTTTGTAAGTCTTCAAATTCTTCCCATTGTTCTTGTCATCAAGGCTCAGCCTTGGCACTCTTCCTTTGTCATATTTCCATTTGTAATAGGACTGTTGATTCTGTCTTCTTTTCAAGATCCCTTATATTTGACTCTATGTTTTCACTTTCTTTTCTACCATCCTGACTCAGATCATTGCTGATTCCTTGGATTACTGTAGTTGTCACCTGATTTGCTTTCCCAGCTCCAGTCTTTCCAACATCAGTAGCATTTTCTCACAGGGAATTGTTGACATTTAGGCTGGGCTACTTATTTGTTCTTTAGGATTCTTGTACATGGCAAAGTATCTCATGTCCCTGATGTCTACCCCAGAACCCTAGGAGTGTCTCATGGCCTTTGTGACAAAAAAGTAACAAACATAATTCCAAAGGCCCTGGAGAATGGTAGTGCCCTAGACTGCAAACAGCACCACGTTGGCTTTTGCAAACCACAGGATCCATCATTACTTTTCAATGCCATTTAAAAATCTTTGATTGACTCTCAGTGACCATAGAGAAGGTCTAAAACCTTAAACTCTCTGTTAACCTCCTTGTTTTCTCATTTCTATCTGGCTTAGAGTCAGGCTGGATAGTACATGAGTTTCTAAATATTTTCTGTACTTCTTAGACTACCTGTGTTCCTTTATGTCAGAATTTATATTTTGATGGCTTTTTCTCCATTTCTGTGTATTTCCTGTGTCCTCTTAGATATAATTGTTAATTCTATCATAGAAATAGCCTCAAATAATACCCTATGCCTCAGGTAGAAGTAATCACTCCTTATTGAGAACTCTGCAACACTTGACCCCTTTGCATGGGTGACTGAAAGAATACAAGGACACATCTGATTAACCTCTGGGCACCCTACATCTCTTTACTCAGGGCCTGGCATAAGATAATGCTCAATAAATCTTTCTTGAAATGAATCGACTTGGAGGCATAATAAATCCTGCTATACTGTTTTCATTGGTAATAACTGACTTCTCACCTGCTATAAATTTTTCAAAAGAATGTCATGATGTTATAAATATTATAGTTCTGTAGCGATGTTTTAACACTAAATCTACTTACAGAAGGCCACGTTTGTTCTTTATTTTACATCATTAAATTCAGTTTTGTCGATAAGTTCACCTGTTTCCAACTATGCTTCAGAAGTCCGATGAGTTTTCCCTGCAAATCTCAACTCAAACTGAGTAGAAGAAATGAGAACATATTTCTAATATGTCCCAGAAGCACGTCTTTGAAATTCAGTGATATCTCCATCAATATTTGCTAGTACTGCTGCATAAATATTAGTTTTATATTCTGGCTCCTCCAGTGATTTCATATATGCACCTATTTATTTCTACCATGTCTTTCTCCAAGATACTTGTCTTGATTTGTACTTGATTGGGGTGGCTTTGGGTATAGAGAAGGAAAATACCCTGGCCTGAGATTTGATCGTACCTTCTAGTGGCTGCTGGAATTTCCATCTTCCTGGCTTCTCAGAACTCACCCAAGCTTTTGCCCTGCTCCCATGGTTTGATTCGGGTGAGAACTATGTTAGCCTGCCTCCAGCTGACCCGAACATCACATGCTCCTGGAGTACAGGAGCCTGTTACGTTTCTCTCGAAGTCCCTCGTCCTCACCTGACACAGTATTCAGTGCAGAGGTGCTGATGTCCCCATCTACCCAGGTCCTTGTGATGATTTGTGAAGCTAATGTGTACGATGGTTGTGGTTTAGATGGACTGTTTTCTGCCTCTATGTGAGGGAATGTTTAAACCCATGCTAGAGAGAAACTATAATAAAATTAAATCATTAAAAAGTCTTTGTACCAAACCTAAAAGTTATAGCAGTATGACGGTCACATCATAGTAGTATGATGTTTTTATGTTAATACAATGGTTTATAGAAATTGTAATTGATCTGCTGTGTTAATCAACATTTTCTTTGCCAGAGGGAGACAGTATATACACTATGCCAAGTGCAGTGATTTATAATTCTCATTTCTAAAACTGCCAAGGTACTAAAGATAGTATTCACTCTCCAGCTAGTTAAAATTTTGGATAAATGTGGCAAATATGCCAGTCATTAGAAGTGAGAAGGTGATGACATAAAAATCACTTATTTTGGCAAATAATTTAAGCAACATAAATATATTGAAGTTTTCAGTGATCTTTGAAGAAGTCTCATAGTTCCTTTTAAAAAGGGGAGCCTTACATTTGAATTGTCTGTCTGTATTTATGGAAATGATTTTTACAAAGAAGCACCCAATACTTGCTTGTGAAGAAAGTGTCTGGTGGTTGGTGGTGCTGACAGAAACTGGCGACATGAGGGCTGTAGACTGAATTTTTCCAAGTAACTTGAGTATTGAAGGAGTCTTAGGGAGTTTGAAAGGCAAAGAACTTTTAAATATGCAGTTGAAAAACATGATTTTGGGTGATTTCTTTAGTACTCACTTGGATAACAATAATACTAACCTCTCTAGAGTGCTTAGTATAAGCCAGGCACTCTTCTAAGTGATTTATGTATTTTACTTAATCCTCATAAGAGTCCTATGAGGTAGACACTGCCTTGCTTCCCATTGTATTTATGAGGAAATAGGCACAGAGAGGTGAGGGGACTAGCTGATGCGTGGCAAAGCCAGCTTTAAACCAGGCACTGGAGCTCCACGTCTGTGTCTTTATCTTTACCTCTGTTGCTCCAAGTGTGGCTGTGCAGCACGATTTTTAGTTAAGATTTGCTTGCCAAGTTCTGAATGTATATTTAGCAATTTTTAACTTTAGTATTTATGCAAGTTTTGTGTTCAGCATTTTTCTCCCCCCAAAATCTAAATAAAGCTGGTAAAGATAAACACAACATAAGCCAGGCACATTCCTGGGTCTTACTCCAGACCTACAGAATTAGAATCAGGGAGAAAGAGATAAATAAAAATGGAGAATGGGCAGATAGCATAGTGGAAGACGCCAGTGGGATATGTATCTAGAGAGAGCAGAGCTGGCTCCTGTGACATGTGCCTGTGATTTCAGATACTCAGGGGGCTGAGGCAGGTGGCTTGTAGGTTCAAGGCCAACCTGTGCAATTTAGTGAGCCCTTGTCTCAAAACCTAGCAAGCGACTGGAGATATAGGGCACTTGCCTAGTATGCTTGAAGCCGTGGGTTCGATCCTCAAGACCTCAAAACAACAGCAACAACACAAAAGAACTCGGTCCGTTGGGGGCACAGCCACAGCTGGGGGAGAGTCTGGCTTCTTAAGACTTCAGCGGAGTCTGAGCTGGTCAGAGCTGTACCATGGAAACAGCTCCCAAGAGGAACATGGAACTTTTTGTTATGGTCTCTCATTTGTAATGGTAGAATTTTTGCCTCAGTCCTGGTTCCTTTTGATTTCCTTGTTACAAATCTGAACTTGTGTTGCCATGAGGTTTATAAACACCAGCCAGTGGGAAGGGTGGTCTCCTTTGTCATTCAAGGCTTGGGTGTCATCGCAGCTGTTGGAGTGTAAGAAGGTTATCAGTTTTTTAGCATACAAGTGGTCGCCAGGGCCACAGTTAATGACTTTCTGTGTTTAGTTAAATCTGTGTTTTTAGCTATTCTTATGTATATCTTGATTACTTTTGTCACCTTCATCTTAGTTTCTTATGTAGAATTTTTAAGAGGAGCACAGGTATTTCTGAAGTACATAGACATTGATAGGATGGTTATCAGAATATTTTATCTTCACATTTTGTTCACAGCTGTTGTGAAAGCAACATTATTTTCATAGTTAGGTGACTTGTGTAGGAATATCTACATTAAGAAGGGCTGAGGATTTATAATATGGAAGTAGAATAAGAACAAAGAGCCACATACTGACTGTACAGTCACAAAGATGTACATGCCCACAGTCGTAGGTCCTTCTTCCTGTCCCACTGTGTCAGCCCTCAGGGGTCCACAGCTGAGCCACTCACCTGTACTACAAAGGCTGCCAGGGGTTGGAAAGGACTTAAGAAGCAAATAAGATTTATAAAAAAAAAAAACAGAGAAGATAGGCTTCCATCAGGGAAAAATCTTTGACTTTGGAAATATAATTAATCCTTCTGAAAATAAATCATAGTTTATACAATCCTATATTTTAATTTAGCCCTTGGTCTATTTATGGAAAAGAAGTACACTAGTCATCTTTATTTTGGATAAGGTAACATGAGTCATTTATTTAGGAGTGATACTTGAGGTTCTGTCAAGAGTTAAACTTTCCCCTTCTGAAGTTTTTAATGTTTTCCTACTGATGACTGTTTGAGAATTAAATTCATGTTAGCACAGTGACATTTAGGATCCCATCATGATGGAGTTGAAAAATTATTTGTAAATACCAAGAAAGATGTACTGAAGAAAATCTCTCTTGAACTTTGAAGTTCCAGGCCAAATCAAGGAGTAGAACCCAAACTCTCTAGAGGGACAGAAGAATCCATTGCAGTGGCTAGTTTTCATCCAGATTGATGTCCTTGGGCATCTGTCCTCCCAGGGCACTGCTTCTGGCTTTCATGCTGTTCATGAGGCTTAAGGACCAGTGTGTCATCACAAACTCCTATACCAACAGGTTGTTCGCATGAAAGTTGTTTAAAAGTATTTAAAAGCATTTAGTTTATATCACCTACAAGACAGACAAAATGACTTCCCTGAAATCATAGCTCATGGCCAGAGACTGTTATAATTTGGGAGGCATTTCTTAATCCTCTAAGGAAACTGAAAATCCAGAAGGTTTATGGCTCTTGATATATTGTTCAACTTAAAGTTGAATGAATAGCATACAGGTCACAACAGAATAATACTACCAGAAGCATTTATACACATTAAGTGTTAATATGGAGCTGCCATGTTATTTTAAAGAAAAAGTAACTCAAAAGACCTCTTTCATTTTTCTACACCGTTTTCAGAAAATATGATTATTTATCCAGTATCCTCATGTTCAGCTTAGTTAAGCTTGTTTTAGAAATAAAACAAGCTTTTATTAGACTGCGTAAAATATATGAAGTTCTTGGAAAAAGAAATTAAAGAGTCTTTGTGTCTCCTTTGCTCAAAAGTTTTAAGGAATTTAGAATTGCAAATAAAAATTTGAAAACTTAGCTTTTAAGTAAACATTCAAAATTGGCCTGCAGAGTAAATTAGTGTTGCTTTTAGTGTAACTTCATCATGAATTGTACTTTTCAAAGTCTGTTTAATCTTTTAAGACATATTTAGAACAAGAATGGGTAAAACAAAGAAATTTTTATCTCAGAAACTTTATACATTTCAACCATCTGTGTCTTTTGTATTCACAGTAGTAATTTAAAGACAAACATCTCTGTCTTGTTTTTCTTTTTACTCTTCTGAGGTGAAAGCTAATTTGCCAGATGTTACTTTACAATGTTCTATAGATCTGAAAATATACTCTTGCATTTCAGACACTGTGCAGAATTTTAAATTAATGTGTACTTCATGACCTCAAGAATACATTATCTAAAAATGCATTCCAGATTATCCATAGTATAGAGTATGAGTTAGATGCTAAAGTTGCTAATTGCCATTTTATGTGTGAATCCACTATCACCAATGGTCTGTAATCATAATGAACATCATTGGAATATTCATTGAAAGATGAACTCAGGATTATATGTGATGACCTGTGACAGTGGTGGCAAACCTATGGTGTGCGTGTTACTCTGTTTTTCTTTTAAGATGAAAGATGTCAAGGTAGGGGTGTTTTTTCTAAACTAAAATTTCAGTATTCAGGTTTAATAGCAGTGTTGGCTCTTTGTCATAAGGGGGTTTTTGTCATAGATTGGCATTTAGTCTCTAAAAGACAGGATTACTGAGACCTGAGCCTTTAGTTCAAGGAAGGGGAAAATTCTTTGATGACATGTATATTTAAACAAAAAATTACTTGAGTTATTTTATTTAATAGTAGTTAATCATTTGATTTTGACCAAATGTCTAGATGACAATGATGCTTCTGTTTTTATAGGGCAGTAGAGGAGAAATAGGACCAGTAGGATCCCCAGGCATACCAGGTAAACTGGTAAGTGAAGCTTCTAATCTCCAGATGTTTGTTTGCTTTCTACAAAACAGAATGCATTTTTAAACTTAAAGAGAGAAAAGCAATTTGCAAACGTTCATTAAATCGGTTGTGTATTTGATTGCTGTTATTCAATGAATGTGTGAAAATATAAATGTGGAACTAGGATATCTTCAGAGGGTATTTTAACCCATGTGGTTTGTAGCATACATTTTAAAACTGAGAGACATGAAGTGCTACTTTTGGCCTCTGGTCATTCTGGATATTGAAAAGGGCTGCCAGTGAATGCTGCCTTTGACTTCTAGCACAGAAGTTGTTTACACAGCACGGGAAGCAGCAGTACCCCTGGGAGGCCCGACTGAAAGAGCCTGCTGTTGGGAAGGATTGCAAATGGATGCTAAGCCTGAGGCAGCGGGGCAGGCTTCCAGAGGGGACTGGGAGAGAGGCCCCCTGGAGCAGCCCAGTTAAGCCAACCACAGCACGAGTCAACATGCCAAGGCTGCCACACCTAGTCTGCTTGTGAGCTTTCAGTACTGCAGAGTGACTTTGAGGACTTTGTCTGTTTTCCAGGGACCTCATGGTAGCCCTGGCCTCCCTGGCTTGCCTGGACCCCCTGGGCTTCCTGGAATGAAAGGTGACAGGGTAAGATATACAGCACTCCAGAGAATTTCTTATCTAGAAGGGTGGTTTTGACTATGTTGAGAAATCAAGCTTACTTTTGGCCCAATGAGCAATTTTTCTAGACTTTACCATAGAGAGGGTAAGGTAAGTTATATTACTGAGAGTTGAAATAAAGAAGCAGAAGATGTAATAATTGATCAGAAGGGGGAAAAAAAATCAAGGAAGAGAAAAATAAATTTCAGTTGGAATCATGCCATTTGGCTTTAAGTTTTCATTCTTCTTAGTGAAGTGTGATGTGGTTGTTTGTGATCAGCGATTGCCCAGGTTACAAGAGATTATTGGCTCGCTTCGCTCTTCCTGATTCTTGTTATGTGGCGAGAAGTGGGGGCATTATCTCCATCCCACTCTCCATACTTGTGCTTATCTATCAGCCCAGCAACAGGAATAGGATCATTTGAAATTACACGAACAGCTCAAAATACTGAAAAAGTATCGTACTTTCTTCATTACAGGGTGTACTCGGTGAACCGGGTCCAAAGGGTGAACAGGTAAGTTCTGTTATTGGTTAGTGTGAAGTGCAGTGTTTATTCGGTACCACTTCACAAGTAGGGGCCCCTGACTGGGTTATGGGTGCCATTAAAACACAGGGGGCTCTCAGTGGTGCTCAGTGTTCTTTATGGTGAGTGAGTCTGAGACTTTGGTTTGGTTCGTGTCCTATGTCTGTGTTAATACGCTGGAGGTAATGATAGCTCTGCCTCCCTGCCTACACAGCCCTTCCTTCAAAGGGGGTGGCCCTGTCTCTCTGGTGTACCACATTGGTTTCCTCATGTCTGATGGAGTCTTCCATAACCATATCATAGGGTTTCAACCTTTTGTTGAAAAAAAAAAACCCAGCAAATAACCAGAGTATGTGAATTAGACTCAGCCCTTTTCCTGGGTTCTTTTTTCTAGTGTAGGAGTCCTCGTTAAGTGGTTACCAAATTACAAAATTGATGGTCATAGTTATTAGTTTTACTGAGTTAAACTTGGTTAATTGCTAAAACCCGATCTGACCATCTGGTCTCTGTTTTGGCTGTGCTTTTGGTTGAATTAGCCAGCTAGGTTGGAAAGTCATTAAGAACATTTTCTATCGTTGCATGATGCTGGGAGCATTGTGAACACTCACAAATGCTTATCAGTGTTGGCTGACTGACCTTGACCCATGGGACTAAGAAATTGAAAATGTGACCTTTCATCCTACTTTTCAGGGTGCCTCTGGTGAAGAAGGTGAAGCAGGAGAAAGGGGTGATCTTGTAAGACCTTTTTTCTGATTAATGATGGAATTTCATCAATTTCAAACTATATAGAAATGTATCTACATCTGTATTTTCTTTTCTTGTGGCTCTGTTATGCTCAGCACTTGCTTTTTCTTTAAAGGCTAATGTATTTCTTCTCTAAGCTAACAGAGGACTTCCAAGATTATAGCCATGGTCACGTAAAGCAGAGAGGAAATGCCCCACAATTGCTGGACCAGACTTTAAATTTATGGAGAATTCCCTTGATGAATCTTCTTGTAACCTTGCACTTAGGCATTGCAGGTGATTCTTATGGAAGGATAGAATGTCTGTGAATAGTTCCTATCACTGGAGCAAAATTGAAATTTTTTTGTAGTTAGGATTCAAGACTCACAAACCTGACCAAATGCTTTCTCTCTACTCTGAAATCCTTCTAAGAAGCAACCTCTGTCTCCAGAGAGCCATATTGCTAAACCTCCTGGAAAGCAGTATGAATGAGAACAAGTTATCTTTGTTGCTGGGTCTTCCTGGTGTGCTCGCTCATCAGTTGTGGTTTTGACACTAACTAATGTGACCTAACATGCAAACTTATGTTTCGGTTCTTTGAGTCTGGAATGTTAGATTTCTCAGGAAATAGCTTTAGAGAACTTTGGGTAGGAGAAAATTCTGCTAATTTTTTTTTCAGATTTTTTGGGATTTAGAGTAACTATAAATGTAATATCTGAATTGGACAAAACTTCCCAGATTTTCTATTGAAGTTGTTCATTCTATGGACTAAGAGAAAGCTTTAAATCATTTTGTTTTGTAGTGAAGATTAACTGATGTGGTAACACTTGAGCTGAACTCAACCTAGAATTAATGGTGGGAGATTTTAAGTTTTTTCCCCTTATTTTAGTTATTTTTCTCTTTACTGAGAAAAAAATACCCAATGCTCAAAGCTAAAGGGGGAAAGTTTTATTTAGTTTAGTTTGTAGAGGTTTCAGGCCATAACCGCTGGCTCCAAAGCAGGGTGGTTCATGGCAGAGGAGCAGGTATTCATGGGGGCAAAAGATAACAGAAACAACAAGGGAAGGCAGGGACAAGGCTCTTGCCGTCCCTTATGTTGTATGCAGGCTACCTGCCCTAGGAAGGGTATAGCACTCATACCCTTCATGCCAGCACTGGACCATACATCAATCACAAACTCTAGATTCAGCCGCTGCTGAAGAGCCTACTGCCTCCCCCATGACTGCGTGAGGCTTTGGGGGACATGTAGACATAAACCATAGCAAGCCTAAAAGCATGCATATTTTGTTCGATAGACTTTTGGGGCTAAATTTTAAAATATTGTTTGAATTACAAAGTGAAGTTTTAAGAGAGGTTTAAATATCTTTGTGTTTCAAAACAGAATGCTATTTTATTATCTTTTGACTTGGGCATCTTAATTCTGCTTAGCATTTTAGACCTTGCTAGATTCAACCATATTATTTTACAGATCATTTAGTGGAAGGCTGGGAGTTTACACATGGTCAACAAATGAAGTAATACAGTGGGGACTAAAATCCAAATCTGAGTCTAATGTTTCTCTATAGTGCCAAGGTTAATCTTTTCATGGTAGTTTATATTTCAACAGCATGGCAGTTTTAAAATGCTTTTAGGAAACTATCAAATGTGAATATATTGTTCTAAAATAATTTTGTTTTATTGATTTAGGGAGATACCGGATTACCTGGCCCAAAAGGATCTGTAAGTATAATAGATAGTAATGGTATAAAGAATTAAAAATATCAATAAAGCTCTAGAAAATATAGTGCTTTGCTTTAGGAAATAATTCTATAAAATTCAGTTCTTATAGGACTTTCCTTTAGGGAAATAAATGTCTAAATTTACTCTCTAGGTAAGGGATTAATCCATTACAAAAAAATTCGCAATTGAATAAATGGAGCTACCTTGTGAACTAACCACTCTAATGGGACTTTTTCATATTGTAAATGATTCAATGAATATTATATGATAATACTCCAATTTCCTCCCCAAATGACTCATTTTTAAAAAACTGACTTGCGCTTTATGGTGACAATGATATAATTGAATTTCATTGGCAGTTATACTATTGCAAAATATTTCAGTAATTTTCTTAATCTCCTGCATGTTCTAGTTGAGGAAGATAGTAACATAATGCATAAGAAAATAGAGAATTATTAGAACTAGAAAATGTAATTTTGCTCAATTTTGTCATTTTATAGAAATTCAACTGAAATCCTTGGCGATTATAAATATTCAGAATTACTCAAATAATAGGAAATCTGAAGTGATTTGTCAATTAAAGAAATCCTCATTAAATTAGAAATTTAAGAAAATAGGAGAAAGACAAAGTTCCGGTTTCAATCTCAATGCCACTATGATCGGCTTCTGGTTAATTTTCAAGTCTTTCCTA
The DNA here is from genome assembly GCA_004027295.1 of Dolichotis patagonum. NCBI lineage: Eukaryota > Metazoa > Chordata > Mammalia > Rodentia > Caviidae > Dolichotis > Dolichotis patagonum. Next base: position 52,316 of record PVJX010002870.1, on the reverse strand, counting down.
TTTCTAGAATATTCCACGGGCCTTTCTCTCCATCCAACAAATTAGCCTCATAGCAGCCAATGTAATCTAAACAAAAAGATAAACCCACTATGTAACCTTTTACTCAAAACTCTTCAAGAATAACATTTCACAGAATAGAGTTGTATTCTTAGTAAGGCTTATAGAGTTTCAGATGTGCTCCTTGCTTCACCATCTTTTCTCCTATGTGTCTGAACTTTGTTATCTGCACTTCTTTTATATGCCATGTTGCCTAACACTGTTCTGTTCTCCTAGTCTGCACCACACTTCCTCTCCCTTAGAATAGCTATATGCCACATCAGCATTTGGATCTATTCTCTGCCTTCCTGTCTCCAGGAAGACCCATGCAGACTTTGGTACAATGCCTGGCTTAGACTCCAGGAATTCTACTGAAACCGATATTGTCACATTGTATTAATTCACCTGCTTCCCAACAATGTTTCAAATGGCATTTTATGCCCTAGAATCTTTGAAAGAAGTGGTTTAGGGCTGAACAAAAGAATAAACCTACAGTAATAGAAATCCTACTTCACTATCTAGAAATACACCATATTATTTAAGTTAGAAAAAAAGCAGTCACAACTCGGTGATTGACATAAATCAGTTGCATTCTAATTCAGATACAATATTAGGAGCTCACCCTTGATTCATGACTTCTCCTGTGCTGTGTCTTATGCATACTGCACAGGTAATACTGATGAAATTGAACTGTACTGTACAGAGGAAATAGTTAGAACTACAAGACTTTTTTCCTCATCGATTTCAGCACAAATTTGTTCAGTAGAAGATGTTGATAGCCTGACCTCTACTTCAGTGTACTGCTCCTCAGTTGAGAATTTTTTTTCCAAAGACCCAAAGAAAGGCCTTTATGATGTTCTGGGCATATCAGTTCTTGTATTCAAGTTCCTGTACCCTATTCTAGTAATATTTCAGCCATTGCCAGCAAGAGAGTACACTCTGACTTGGTCTACTTTATTTTCTGACAATTCTTTAACACACTGTGAAGTTCATTTTGGTTTCTCTTTGCGTAGTATTAAGAAGTTGTTACAGTTTTTTGCTCTGAACACCTGACAGTTGTGCAGTCTTGCACCGTATTATCTTCTATTCTCTTTATTGACACTGTCTTTTGCGAAGTCTTTTAGGCTATAATTTCCTCACAGAAGCCATTTTAGTAAGTTAACTTGGATGTGTATCAAGTCTTTTGCATGAAGAGAGATTGAGAAAAACTCACTTGCGGAGTATCGTCAGGCTGTGCTTGGTGAAAGCATGGCCTGGTCACTTTCTCCCTTGGGTTTGAAGCGTTTGAATGTTTGGAGAGTAGCTCTTCCTAGATAAATGCTGCAGATGCAAACCAGGCAGGGTTAAGCAGCTTCATGAACATCCGTGTCTTGAACACTAGCATTCGCTTGCTGCCTGCTGTCTTTCTGTCCTCTGAGACTTATTCTGAACAACAATGCACTACAGCTACTCTACCATGATTTTACCAGAGGAATTTAAAAAAAATTTTGTTTCCACAAAATGGAGTTAATTTAGTCTCTTTTTATAGCACTATTGCAGATGAGAATCCTTTTAAATACTTCTAATAGTCTGCTTTCAGAAAAATAAATCTAATTTGTATATACTTTTAGGCTGAGAAAACATTTTGTTTTTAACTTAATTTTAGTGTTCATAATTTAACTTCCTTAATACTTTATTTTTTGCAAATATAAATTTTAAAATATAAATTTTCATAACAAGACAATAAGAGAATAACAGTAGTTAATTCTCTGTATCATTATCTTCAAAGTAGTTGCTTTGAGTACAAGAGATAAAAAAGATTCTCTTACAAAGAAGAAGCATACAGGTAATAGCGTAACACTTCCTTTTCAGTGAACTAAGAAAAACTAGGCTTATTTGGTTAACTATGAACTTGCCTTTTTGGATCCATGTTTTAAATGCTGTATTTTAAATGTGCCCACTTTAAGTGCATTCATTTAATTTATGTCACTATTTTATAATTCTTGGATATACCTATTGTCTTCAGGATTGTCAAATGTTATAAAGGCTAAGTAGCTTATTTTCTTGGAAATGACTTTATTTTAAGCTTACTGCCTTGGTGGTAATCCAAGTAACATCTTGTGGGATCGGTGGTCTTTTCTGACCAGAAAATGGCAGCAAGACTTAGTCCAAACTACCTTGCGGGGATGACGGCTGTAGGTCAGCAATAGCAGACATACTTAGCACGCGTGAGGCTCTGAGTTTCATGCCAAGCACTAAAACTCAAACAAAAATCCCTCCCCAAGCCCACTAACTTCCTGTTAGGCAGTGGCTTAATGTATTAATATATTATCCCAATGAAAATTTTAAAGCAATAATAAACAGTAAAGAACTTGCACTGAATTTTCAGTGCCCGGGAGTTATTGGGTGGCATAATGTGTCTTCACCTTGTAATAACTGCTCAACAGATGCCTCTCAGAAGGTCGAATATGGGAAATAAAATGCCCTACAAGTGCTTATGCCAAAGGTAAGCAGGCCCAATGCTTGTGCCTAGCCCTTGCTTTATAGTGTATGATTTTGTTCCAGGTGGGTAACCCTGGGGAGCCCGGCTTGAGAGGGCCCGAAGGAATTCGAGGGCTGCCTGGAGTGGAAGGACCCAGAGGACCACCTGGACCCCGTGGTGTGCAGGGGGAGCAGGGTGCCACTGGGCTGCCTGGTGCCCAGGGCCCTCCGGTGAGTTGTTCCCTTGTAGTGGGGCTTGCCTGCCACAGCTCCTCAGCTGTGAGCTCCTTGTAAATCCCCATGTCAGTTTACGGTTTAACAATGCCCTCTTTGTGGCTCCCGCATAAACTGCCTGTTTCTTTTCCTGTTCAGGGCAGAGCTCCGACAGATCAGCACATTAAGCAGGTTTGCATGAGGGTCATGCAAGGTAAATAAATCACAATGGCTTAACTTTTTCACTGTCAACTCTTGGTTCTTAAGATTTTATTCTTGTAAATATGCAAGGTGGCTTTAAAAGCAGGAGATTCTGTTTTATCCAGTTACTGCCATCTGCAATAGTTTATAGCCTCAAGGTAAAATATCACCTTGCTGTGCTGGCCTGCTTTCTCTTTTCTCTTCTCTTCCTCCCTTCCTTTTTTTTTTTCCCTCTCCAAGACAGGGGATAATGTGCAAGAAAGCACATGCGTGCGTATGCATGTGCACACACACACTCACACACTCCACACTCTTCCTTTGTATCACAAAATTCTCAGGTGTCTCTCCCTCTTCAATATTCTACTTCTTAGTATGTATGTAGCATTGCCCTAAGATTTCTCTCTGCAAAAACTAAATGACAGATTCCTTGCCCATAAGAAACATAAGGACATTATTTCTCTTCCTGAACCACATATGGAGATAGCAATGACTAATGTTTTCCAAAGTGGGAATATATTTTCACATGTATTAATTTTTATCTAAATTCTCCTATAATGATGAAATTATTTGTTTCAGAATTGGTCTAGTTATGAAACCACACAGAAAATGAAGAAGTACAAAATTATTCTATATCCAAAGGGAGCCTGTAACGTTTGGAATCTTCTAACAGAAAATTACCTATTCTGGTGAAACTAACTCTGTCCTGAAGAAGTGCTCTTCATTTCTATCTTCTCCAGACAGTCTAGTTTGGCTAACATACATGTAGAGTTTTCTAGGCTCAAGCAGGAATGACATGAGAACGTCTGTATTTGAAAATCAATATTGGTCTCGTCATTGCAGACATTTTATCTTGAAAGTCTCTTTTAGTTTTAAGTGTTACGTATATAGAAAATTATGATTTTTATACTTATGTGAGGCAAATTTACATAAATAATTTAAAATTTTTGACTGGAAGTTTATTTCTAATTCATTATTTGCCTTCATATCCTAGAGCTTTAAAAGTTGTTATACTAAAATATTTTCTTTAGAGTATTTTAACTGAGAGATTCTCTCATTTTTCATGGCTTTAGTAGGTGATTCTGAATCAATTTAATGGTTCCTGGAAAAGCCCAGTTTTTAATTTTTAAGACAGACTGTGACCATTCCCAAGAAACAGGTTACTACTTTTAATGATCACTGTCTATTCCAAGCATGAAAAAACATGGCGGCAGGGGTGTGTGTCCTAACAAACCGTGAATTTCACAGTATTTCAGGTTATATAATATCTTAAAGCTAAGAAGACTTTTAGTTTTAATAGCACCTTGGGCTTTTAAAAAGCTTCTGGACAGCACTTCCTTCCCTGTTAAGTAGCTCATCTTTCCTCTCATCCTGGGTCTGCAGATACCCAGCTAGGATGTGGGTGACAAGCTCTGCCTTCCAAACACCGCTCATCCCAGAGACTTGCTGTTTAAGCTCCTTTCCCTTCATTCTGTCTCAAAATAGCAGGGCCAGATCCAGGGAAAGGGGAATAAAGCAGTGCCAGGGGAGTTTCCTGGCAGGAAGCCCATAGAAAAGTGGCTCCCTTTGCCATCTCTTACCCAGTGTGGAAGCTCTGGTGATGCAGTCATAAAGAAACCCATTTAGCACACCTCTCTGGTCGCTTAAATCACGCCCAGGCTTCTGAGTTCACGGGATTGTTGCGTTTATTATCTTTCAGAGCATTTTGCTGAGATGGCTGCTAGTCTCAAGCGTCCAGACTCCGGTGCCTCTGGTCTTCCTGGCAGGCCTGGTCCCCCTGGGCCCCCCGGCCCTCCTGGAGAGAATGGTTTCCCAGGTCAGACGGGAATTCGTGGCCTCCCAGGCATTAAGGGTCCCCCTGGTGCTCTTGGTTTGAGGGGACCTAAAGGTAAGCTATTTTGTCCAGGTGGAAACAAAAACACATAGTGTCTTTTTATCAGATGTATAATCCACATCCAAGCTCAAGAAATTCACATTTTACTGATTCTAAATATCCTGTTAGATAAGAAGATGCGTTACCAGGGTTTGAAATTCTTGTAGAATGTTCTGTTTATTCTGCTTGTCCCATAACATTAGACAAAATACTAGAATTAAGCTCCCCAGGCTTTTAATATTGATCTTGCTCCGTGGTACCCTGCCTTGCTAATATTTCAAAAGAAACCTTACAGGAGACTATTGGTTTTGGAGACTAAAGTCATTGTAGAGCTTTTCTAAAATGGCTATCCTTTGAATGTTTATATTTGTTAAACTAACCGACTTTGTTAGCTGGACATAAGAGAATTATGTCATGAATGGCCTCCTTCTTTTAAAAAGTGATATTGGAGATGTACTTTTGATGGGTTTTTTTTCACCTTTGCAATCTAACTTTATTTCTTCAATATGTGTTTGGCTTTCTGCTTTTATTTAAAGCAAGCTATCTCCTTGCAACCAGTATTTTGCAGAAAAACAGGTTTGTGAGTGTGTAAGGGATTCTGCCAGACTAGCAGAACTAGTTGCCTGTGTTGGTATCCACCAGTTGAGGTGAGTAGGTCAGCTAGGGTATATGTGCCTTGGGTAATTTATAGAAGATTAAATAAAGTGAATTTCTAGCTCATAATGATTTACTGACAGCCCTCTGGGGGAATTTCAGAAAGACATGGCATTGACAATAAGAAAGGGACTTTTTTTTAATGCTGCAATGCTCCAATTAGCGATAAATATTATGGTATGAGTGGTCAGAGGGCAGGCAGGCTGCCTTTTTGGATCTATAAATGAATTGCTGATGCAGTTGGCTAACTACGTCCTTAGCTGCAACAATTTATTTAATTACTTTTTTTGGCAGGTACAGAGCTGCATGTTAAAAAAAATGGGCTCTAATTGGGGGCTCTTGTAAGGCTGGCACGACTTCAGACCTGTCAGAGGCTGGACAAAGCAGAGACAGAGCTGACAGTAGACTCTGTGTGAAAGACAACGGGATGTTTTCTCTGAAAGAGAATACTTATTCATGCTTTTAGTTACTTGTCCTGCTTTTCGTTACCAGTTCAGGAACCTGTGTCTTAGGGGATTCTTTGGGGAGTCCCCGTGTCCTCCTGGAGACCAATCCTAAGAAATTTTACTGCCCTGGGTGGTTGGTTGATTTCGTCAGAGCCATAGTCCATAGGTAGTAGCATCTCTTTAGGGCAAAGGTTTTGAGAGGTTTCTGGAGCAACGCTGTCACTAAGAACCTTAGTGGAATCAGACTGCCCCATGCCAGCCTCTCTGAGACCGAAGTCCTGGGGATGCGGCCTACCAGGATGTTTTAAGGGGCTCAGCATAGGTGACCCTCATGCCACAAAACCCTGATGTGGCACACTCAGTCGCCATTTTCCTGCTGACAAGGAACTCCTTGTAGGGGCTGAGAAATCACAGCCAGGGGTTCTCGGGCTGAAAGCAAGTCTCCATGTTGGGAGCAGAGTTTAACTCTGAGTTAGTAACGAAATTCTCCTTTAAGAAATGAAAATGTTCTTGTCTGTTGCTGCACCTGAGGAGCCTGTCTCAAGCTGTTTCCCCGAGACCTGACCACACATTGCAATCACCAGAGTAGCTTGAAAAACTACTGTGTCTGGGACCTTTTTCCAGAGATTCTGATTTAATTGGTCTGGGCATTGGGACTTTAAAGCATTCCCCAAGTGATTGTAAAATGCAGCCAGGGTTGAGAACCACTGAAAACAAAGGCGACTTGTTGGGGAATCTTTCTGGAAAGCTCCACACCCTAGGGAATTGTGGAGGGCTTAGATGGCCGTGGCCCTGCTGGGTGAAAGCACCTCCTTTGAAAGTGAGAAAAGTGTATTTGTATTTTTAGAATCTGAATGTCTCCAGCATTAAGCTTATTCGCCAAGCACAGCTGGATGATAACATATTTTTTGCTCGTTTTTCTTGCGATATTCATAACATAGTGTGTTTGATCTTTTTCTCTCAATGACTTTTTGTTCCCCAGTTCCTCGTCCCTTCTTTTTGTCATAGAATTTCTTTACAGAAGTACCTTCATTTCCTCTTAGTTCTGAAATCTGAGGTGGAGGCAGGGAGAGCTCGTCAGATTTTCTTTATCAATCAGTGCTGCTGACACATTTGGAAATACACAATTCTAGGTAACAGGACTTAACCTTTCTTACCCCACCACATACATGAACAGTAATATTTATCAGAAGGCATACAATTTTCTACTATCCAAAGGTTTGCAGCTCAAATTTCCCACCGGAAAAAGACACTCCACCATTTTAAAACAAATTTTCAGTCAATTAGACATTTATTTTAGCATCATGCTGTGTTATTTTTTCCTTACATCTAGTAAAGAAGGAGTATTATCATCTTGCTCTATCATGTAGTCACTTTGAGTCACTTTGAGTCTTTCATCAGAGAGACTTACATAAATTTAAAAAAACTGGTTTATTATTAATGCTTTTAACAGTTCAGGGTATATCTTAGTCACTGATTTCCTTTAGTATTGTGAAAAATACAGTGGAACATTTTCAATATGAGCTAATAAAAACATGCCTTAAATCATAGCTTAGATCACACTGACCTGTTTTCTGTGCTCTTCCACAAGCATGTAGGGCCTGGGCCCATGACACACCTACGTTTTATATGGATACAAGTGGAATGTGGAAGACAGCCGCCGCCCGGCCTTGTGTTTGCCTTGCTTGGTATTGCATTAGTCTTTCATGCCATAAATATTATTTTTAAACATTCACAATTTGGATTAATTTTGAAGTCCCTTAGAATAAAGCTGTATATTTTTAGATATTTTAGTCTGAGTCAAAGAGATGCATGCATTTCTTTGAGAAAATGAAGGCTTGAGAAAATGCACATGTCCTAACTGTGACTAACACCTTTTTCAGTATTAGTCTGCTCAATTCCGCTTGCCAATAAATGAAATAAATAGCAACTGCTATGGGAATTTTCACTGCTCATAATGAGCTGTTTTGCCACTCGAAGTATGTTTTCCTTCATACCTGAGATAAGGTTTTGTTAAAAGAAACTTTTTTTTTTAAAATTTGGGGGGATATTTGAGACAACTCTTAGTATGTAGCTCAGGCTGGACTTGAACTTGCCACCCTCCTGCCTTTACCCTCCAGAGTACATTTTAAAGTTGGTGTAGCTTCATGATGTCATGTGTAATTAAGTTTTCCTTTCACTTTCAATATGAAAGCTACATTTAATTTATATTCTTCACCGCATACCTTTGGGAAATGGGGCACATCTGGAGATTCTCTTTTCATTGCCGGTGTCCAGAATCACAGCAATGACATTTAAATTGCTAAATTAACAAGAAGGCTTAAGCTACTAGTTTCTAGGACACTAGTTGTCATATCTTCCTAATAAAAAATAAAAACCAGCTTATGTGAATGTGAGTACAACCCCAGCTCTGTACCCTCCTGCAGTGTTTATGGAAGGTTAAATTGTGAAAATGTAGTTGATTCATTATAAAAATGTTCACATAGGAGCATTCCCAGCAAAATAAACTTTGGTGACTTCACCCTTTTACTTCATAATTAGTTTTTGAGTATTTGGGTAATGTACCGACGATTGTACTGATATTCTTCCTATTTTTGTTGTGTGCCTGACTTTGTATTTTAAATTAAAACAAATGTAACTCAGGGTTGAAGAAGATTGGACTGATAGTAGATGTTGGAAAAAACGATTCTGTGCAGAATTCGTTGCAAGGTGTCACTGCGTCTTCTTAATTATGTAAGAGAATAATAACATGCTAGCGTACTAACAATAGAAGAGTGCTTTCCACTAAATGACAGTACATGTCATTTAGGATCACTTAAATAAAGTGTTAAGGATTCTTTTTAAAAATGAGGCCAGGTTTCTGGATTTGGTCTCTGCAGGAGTCAGGGTAATTAATGCGGCTTCGCTCGGTGGCTGCTGGATTCCCAAACTCAATCAACTGTCTGATAATGTCTTACAAGTACACATGGTTGGTTACAATCCAAAGCATTTTCCTTAGAAATAATGAGTCACTGCGGAGGACATGTTGACAGCACACTTTAAATTTTTAAAATTCATTAATTTATTTTTGGTAATTCTAGACTTGTTCAAAAATTTTAAAATGCATGAAAGCTGTTTATGAAGAATTTTTCTCTGACTGCTGTCTCCTAACTGTGTAATCTCCTTTACCCTTTCTGCCATGTGATTATTACTGGTTTTCCTTCAAATCTTTACAAGCAATGACATATAAGATGTGTGACTATTTCTCCTCCATTCTTTTTAAAAAAGAATCATATTTTACTTTAGCAAGTCCTTTTTTTTTTTTTCTCACCCTCTTAATAATATATCCTGGAGATCATTCCAAAGAGCTGCCGATAGCATTCTGTTCTGTGGAGGTACCATATGTTTAAACTTTTTTTTTTTTTTTTTTGTAGCACAGGGGATTGAACCCAGGACCTTTGCACTGAACTACATTCCCTAGCCCTTTATATTTTTTATTTTGACACAAAGTCTCACTAAGATGTCCAGGCTGGGCTCCAACTTCTGATATTACACAGGACTATAGTGAAAAGAGTGTATATGTTTCATTTTTGTACAAAATACCAACATACACTCTATCTCTAATTATATCCTATCTCTGTTTCCATGATAAATTTCTAGAAGAAAATTGCTGAGTACAATGGAATTTCCATTTGTAAATTTAATAGCTACTGTCAAATTATCCTTCAAGGAGATTGTGCCAGTTTATACTCTTAGCACCACTGTAACCCTGCTCTTTTTCTACACGCTTGCTAAATATATGTCTAATTTAATTTTGGAACTTTTACTGGTCTTGTAGGTTAAAGTAATATTTTTGCTTTTTTGTAAAGTTGTGTATATTATGTTAGGAAAGTGATTTTGTGGATCTTTTCAAATATTTAAGAGCTGTTTTCATTTCAGCCTTGTGTAATTTGCTGCTTTTTTGTTGTGCTGTTGGTTATTTGGTATTGATTTTAGGAACTCTCCATGTTTTGAAGCATAGTGGAAAGGCCTACTCAAATCTAAAGTTCTAAAACTATTCTTTCTTGTTTTCTTCTGGTTCCTAAATATTGAATCTATTCGTGATTTATTCTGGAATATGGTATGAAGTATCAAAGTCCAGATCTAATGCTTTTTCCAACTGATTGCCCACTTTCTCACTACTATTAATTGAATTGAATTTCCCATTTCAAAATACTACCTTTATTAGAAACCAAATTTCCCCATGCATTTAGTTTCAGACTTCTTGTCCTGGTCTACCCATGGGGCAGTGCCACACCATTTTAATTGTTTAATAGCTGGCATAATTAATTACTTTCATATTGCTTTTCTTTGGGACATTTTTACAGATATTCTGGATTTTGTGTTTTTTCTATACCAAGTCCAGAATTACCTTCTCTGCTTAAAAATAAGTGTTTGTGTTTTTATTGGAATAATCATGAAAATTCAGCTTAGGGAAGACTGATGAATAAATCTTAGGGAAGATTTTTATGATGATGTCATTTCATTACAGAACGTTTTCCAAATCTTTCTGTATCCTTTAGAAATGTTCACTTTTTCATAGTGGACGTATATATAGTCTATTAAGCTTATTCCTCTTTACTTAACAACTTAGTTGTCATTGGCATCCTTTGTACCATGTCTTAAAATTGGTTGTTGTTGGTATTACCCAGTTACTGATTTTCATGTATTAACTTTGTACCCTGTTTACTGAATTCTCTCCTGTGCAGTAATCAAGTTGATTTTCTAGAGTTTTAAAATAAGTATTTCTATCATCTGGAAATAGGGATGGTTTTAACTTCTCAAGCCAAAGGATACAGTTGCCTAGAGCAGAGATGCTGTTTTCTTTTAAGCATATGTTAGCTTTTGGGTTTAGACTCATATTTTATCATGTTAAGAATATAGTCATTGATTTTTATTTTGTGGACTATTTTATTAAGCACGGTTTTTCTAGTTCATGAAACATATAGTATCTATAATAAAACATCTATAATATCTACTCTATGAAATATCTAAAATATAATAATTTATGGAGTATCTACAGCTCTGATTGATTTTACCCTGCTCGATTTGTTCATAGGATGAACCTGACTTTTGCCTTATTATATATTTTCTATAATCTAGCCTGTGGTAATTCCATGACTTTTTCTCTGAATTTTATCTTTGCTTAACGTTTAAGAATAAAGAAGTTTATTTTATGGTCATATAGAAAAATAACACTTGTTTAATAAAATGCAGGTGAGATGGGAGAGAAGGGGGAGCGTGGCCCACCAGGAAGAGGCCCCAAAGGTCTGCCTGGAGCAACAGGTCTCCCAGGTAAGTGAGTTGTACGCAGGAAGGGTGGAGAAATTGGTCACGAGTGTGCAGTCTGAAGTGGATAATGTCGTAAAAGAACTGCCATTTATTCACTCTGGCATATGAAGTGATCATAGTGGCTGGCATAGCTTTTTCGTGATCAGCTTTAATGAACAGCTACGTGAGCTGTGAGTCATGTCTGTATGCTTTGTGAGGAAACAGATGTCAGGAGTTGAAACATTAACTTCCTAAGAAGATGCTCTAAGAAGGATAGTGTCAAGGGCCAGCCACAGCCCACTTGTTCTGAAAATCTGAATGAATAAACGTGAGTCCATTTTTAGCCTCAGAGATAGTTTCCTGTGTGACTGTTGTTGTGCTGGGGTTTGAATCCATAGCCTGGTGCATGCTAGGCAAGTGCTCTATTGCTGAGCTACATCTCAGCCCTTATTTCCAAGTCTGTAAAACTAGACTAGTTGGAAAATCAACCCATGTTTTCAACTGCTCACATTGCATAGGGAATAATTAAAATTCTATTTTAAAAAGCTTCCTCTAGAAAATAGCCAGATTCTTTTAAAATTCATATTTCCCCCTCATCCCCAAACCCCCAACAAACCCAAGCCTTCCTACTTACAGTCACAAAGAGCCACGCAGAAGCTTTGTGTCAGAACTGTGGGCCCAGAGGCAATCGAGCCACCTCTGTGAGGGGCCCAGTTCTCACTGGGTATTCTCTGTCCTCTTTGCACACTGACCGCTGTGTCACCAGGGCCCAGGGTAGAACTCACTCGTCCACTAGAAATCAGAGGCCACACAGCACAGCCGGAAGCCTGGAGGCTTCCAGAACCTTCACGGTGGCTGGGCCAGGGCTCAGGGAGCTCCAGCCCTGGTGATGGTGCTGAGGACAGTGAGATGGCAGAGGCTGCAGGAGCGGGAAAGCCAGGTGCTGGTCACTTCCCTAATGAATTTGGGAAACTTGGTTTAGCGAAATTTAGGAAGAGAAATTCCCATTTTGCAGTCCTGCCAGAGGCTTACATATTTAATCATGGCTGTAATTGTAGCCAGAAACACCATTGCTTTCCAATTATCTATTTCACTGCTCTTGGGGATTGCTTTCTTATTAAATTTTTAAAAAAGAAAATATGAATACATTTGGAGATAGCTCAAATACAGTCTTTCTAAAACTGTGATTCATGGGCCTGTCAAGATGCTTTTACAGATTAATAAACTTTTGTGATTGGAAAAGGAAAGAGAACTCAGTTGGAGCTAAAGAGGATCAAAGAGGGCTGGATTCATTGGCGAATGTTTATAAGAGAGGACAAGAAAGTAGTAGTTTCAAAGGGTGCCTGTCTGCTTGACCAGTGGTCATGACAGGAGGGTTTAAAACTGGTTAAAAGGCATTATCACAATTTCTGTAGGTTTATAGGCTCAACCAGCAATTTCTTCGTCCCTCATTTTGTTGACAAATCACTTAACAGCTCCTAAATGAACAACTTGCACCATCAGCAGTATTTTCTTTTACCAAAAATATAACAGTTTCCAGTGACTGCTATGTTCCAAAAATCTGTTGGTAAATCACATTCTGATTCTAAAACCCGGAAGATTTTGGAGCACCAGCTTTGCGGGAGCTGCATGTCTAGGCAACAGGTGTTCCTTGGTGCCACTTGGACGGGGAGATTTTGCTGTTTTGTTGAGATTTCGAGCATCAGACTGTCCGTGTGCAGGCGAGGGAGGGAGGGAGGGAGGACAAACTCAATGTGGAAAACGTTGTCGTAGCTGGTCTTAGATCTAAAATGTGGATCTGACTTGTTGAGGCAGTGTGTGGATTCGTTCCCCTCTGCTGAGGCTCCTAAGGCTCCCCTTGTTCCCTTTCCTTTCTTCTTTTCTCCAACCCTTGCCCCTGCCTTCCTGTACCATCTCCAGAATTATCGCTGTCCTGTGATTTCCACCTGCTTCTAATTTTTCCCTTGTTGACCTTCTCTTATCCTCTTCCATCTTCTTCACATTAAATCTCCCTCATCCTGCTTTCCTTCCTGTTTCATTCCAACTTTCCAGTTTGGTGGGTGGGCAGGGAAGGCCTTGCTTATCTCATAGTTGAGAGGATATTTTACACTTAGTGAAAACTTTGAGGTCCACATTATTTTCGCAACCAAGGCTGTGCAAAGCACAGTGCCTGGGGAAGGGGCGTCTGGTCCTAGACCTTCATCCTTCCTCGGAGCTCCAGCCGGGACTTTGGCTTTCCAGCCAGTTCACATGCGTTTGTCTACACTGACTGGCTCTGGTGGCCATTTCTCACATATGTTCCTGCCAAGAGCTTTCTGGGTTCTTTTTCCCCTAACGCTAGAATTGTGAGTGTGGAGTGGATCATGGGCTCTCCTTTCAGATATGCTGGGTTCATATCTTGACAATGACACTTACTTTATAGCATTGAATGGGTGACTTCATTTTCTGTGCCTCAGTTTCCCCACTTACAAAATATTAACAATGATCTACCTCTAATGGTGTGATTCTGAGAATTAAAGAAAATCAATCCATGTAAAGAGCTCAAGGCAGGTTCTGGCTACAGCGGGTGCCAAGGAACGTTGGTCACTGATACTGTTATTAATATAAAAAGCTCACACTTTGCTTTCCAAGGCAGCTGAATGAGCCAATGACACAGCTGGGTCACAGCGCGGCTTGTGCAGTTTCTTGTTCCTGCCTTTGATCAGCCCCATTGATACTCTTCTCTCGGCCACTGCTACCTGTAAGACCCCAGATTTTTCTCCCATGAAGATCTCCTCCAGCTCCAAATCGTGAATACAAAGTGTTGGTTCCCACCAATCATTTCACTGGTTAACTGTCCGCCGAAAAGCTGGTAGAACTTAAAATATGATCAGAAATATGATTTGTGGCCCCTCACAAGCATCATAATAATAGAGCTTTAGGAGCTGGAGAAATCTGCAGCAGAAGTCAGTGGGAGCTTCTCTGGAAACATCGGGATAAGTACACATTCAGTCCCAAAGAGCCTCTCCTTGCCATTCCTTCCATTGAATTTGGGCCCTAAATCTGCCTGACTCAGAAAGATAATTTGGTCACTCTTCTTTATACTAACTTATTTAACGTTTGAAAACAACAAGTCACAAGTGCCGTCTTTATCTATCAGCTGTTAGAGTTTCTTTGTCCCCTGAAGTTTGCAGTTTCTGAACCCCTTCCACTGCAGGCTGTCTCCTACTTCGCTCAGTGTTACTTTCATGTGTTTTGGGGATGGAATGTGACGGTGCCTATGTTGGTTATTATTGGTTATTATTGTAGCGAGCGCATCCACTATTATTCTGGTGCAGTGCTTTGTCACCTAGAAAGCACGTGTGTTTCTTACACACAGCCTTGCAGGGTTACTTACGAGGCTATGCACACGTGACACAATACGCAAAGCACTCAGAACTGTGCCTGGCGTTAGGTCAGCAGTCTGCATGTTTAGCTGTTCCTGCTGCTGTCGCTCTTTTTATACTTGAGGAAACACAGACCGGCACACGTCACACACTCCAGCAGACGCCCCTCGGGTGCTGAGTGATAGGGGAGAGATTCAGTCTTCTGAGGCACAGGGTCATATAGGAGACAAATCATGGGCTGGCTGGCTGGTAATGTGGTTAGTTTCCCCCCTGATTCTGTGGCTCGGCCATGTCCTTAACATTCAGTGTCTTCTCCCTTTCCTGCCCCCTTTCCAGAGCTGTGAGGGTCGTATCAGTCCCCCACTTCTGAGCAGAGGCCACTTCGTGTCACTGCATGGCTGGATGTCTCATCAGAGGGGCTCTCTGCCTGCTGCCAGTGAACCTGCTCGTGTGGGACCAGTTCTTTGGTCCTCTGCAAATTTCAGCGGACAGTGCTGACTCCTTTGTGCACTCGAACTCATTAGTAAATTAAGTGACAGGCTCATGTGTGTGGACAGCTGGAATGTGATTGTGAGCTGAGATGCTTCTCTGATCTTGGACATGAAGGATATGCTTGGCCTTGTATTGGACGACACTAGACTGTAGGCTAGTCAGTTTTCCTTTTTAAACTTTGATTTTTTTATTAGTACCTGTTTGCAGTTACTGTGTCGTAATTACGTTCCTTCTGGTGTGTTGGTCCATGTGCACAACACATCAAAATTCTTGTGTCATCTTCCTCTCTCGTCCCTGTCCTCTCCCTCAGTCTCTTGGTCTCCTTCCATTTTGCAAATGATCTATGTCCCTATTTTCTATTATCTATTTTTTATTTCACTCTTAAATCGCATAACCAGGGATTAATCATCTGATATGGATCTGTTGCTGAAGATCATTCGCAGCTTTTTGTGCCTTGTCGGGTCCTGCCAAGGGTAGAAAGAGGTTGCCCCATCAGCGCACCCGGGCTGGATTGGCCTCCGTCAGCGTGACGTGGCTGCCCTCTACTGTTCACGTGGAGAATGACACGGATGCTTTTTGAACTCGCGAGTGCCATTGTTTGTACAGGTCCTTGACATTTCAGAAACCTGTGTAATCTTAAGCAGCTAACGTAGCAGAGTTGTCGAATCAACAATTTTGGAAATATGGCTTGGTTAGAGCAGCAGTTAAGGCCCTTGTTTCTAACTCCAGCAATCTCTAGCCAGGTGCCTAAGGACAGTTACGGAAACTTCCTGACTCAGCTTACCCAGGAAGAAAACAGGCTCAGAAATGAGCACAGTGTGGACCCATGAGAAAAGGATATTTTATAAAGTGTCAGTGATGATAATAACGTCATCCGGCACTCCAACAGGTGACCTGCTACCTTTGCCAAAGACAGAATTGGACTTGATACACTTTTAATGACAGCTCAGAGGGTTGAGAGCATAGCCTCATCAGCTCTTCTCTCAAAGGGAGCAGGGATGAGGAATACATTTAGCAAGATAAAAAAAACTTCTTTTGGAATGTGTTGAAATGGGAAACTAACTGTGAAAATGTAAAAGAAAAACCCCACTCTTTCTGCCCTTTAATGTTTATATTACAGAAAGAGTGTCTTTCTATTTAAAGTTTCAGGCAGGGGCCTTGTCTATGAATGTCAGAGTTTTGAATTAGTTGCTTACATTTAAATTTGAGAGCTGTTTATTTAAAAGCCAGCTTCTCTCGAAAATTATCAGCAGTTTTGGCAACAGTGACCCCCAGTTCTCCTGGCTGTTCGCCAGATGTCAGAACCGCTGCCCACGTCTGCTCTCCACTCACCATGGGCCCCTCTTCCCAGCTGCCTCTCCAACACTGATGTGGGGTGACAGTGGCTGAGATTCATGGCTCATATCCTGCAGGTTTTCTTCTGATGAAGACAGTGTGGAATTTGTCAGGGGGAAATTTGTTCTTTCCCCGTGACACTGGGGTCAGCACACTTTGTCGGTAAAGGACCACAGTTTTTTGACTTTGAGTGGCTGATAATCTCTGCCCAGCCACTCAACTCTGCCCTGTAGTGAAAAAGCAGCCACAGACAATATGCAAGCAAGCAACAGTGGCTGGGTCCTCATAAAACTGTTTAAACAGTGATTCAGCTTGCGTGCTGAGGTCTGTCTCCTTGATCTGCAGTTAACTGCCTTAGTCTCTGAGGTCAGTGGTTTTTGACCTCTTCTCTGGCTGTGAGTCATTTTTCTCTTCCCACTCCTGATTTCATTTTCTTAAGGCAGACCTGGTATGTGTGTGGGGGTGGATTTCCACTGAAAAAGTGCAAAAAAATTGCCTTTTCTGTGTAGCTAGATCTGGCCCATGTTTTAAACCTTAAAAAAAAAATCAACCTTTCACTGCTTCAAGTGTCAGGGGGTCTTAACAGGCTTTGCTGAAGACATAGTTC
The DNA here is from genome assembly GCA_004027295.1 of Dolichotis patagonum. Classification (NCBI taxonomy): domain Eukaryota; kingdom Metazoa; phylum Chordata; class Mammalia; order Rodentia; family Caviidae; genus Dolichotis; species Dolichotis patagonum. The sequence continues at coordinate 35,348 of PVJX010002870.1, read as the reverse complement.
CAACAGCCTGATCTATAGATAGTGTGGATTAGGGACACGGTTTCTCCCACACAGGAGAACACACAAGCGTCTGCTTCACCACAGCTTAGTACAGCTGGACAGAAGCTTATGAGATACAGTCACTACATGTTTGCTAAATATCCTTGGGATACATAAACTCCAAGATAATTATTTTCCCTTAAAACTTGCTCATATTTTTGTTCTGTGACTTTTTTTGTGTGTAAGTCTAAATGTAAGCACATGACGAAAAATGAGAAGCTGTATATAAAATAGGGTCTCTAACCTACTTTCTTCCTCGTGTGTGTGAGAGGTATAAAATAGGTGCAGGGCACTAGTAGGACAAACAAAAGACATGTAATAGGACCGCTGCAGAGGAGTGGGGAGTGAAGACCTCTGAGAAAGGAGGAAAGTCAGCCTAAGCACGTATGTGTGGGGTTGACCATGTCGATTTGCCTTCAGCTCTGGCAGGCAGGCTAAGGTGAGAAGGCTGAGATGGAGTGAAGCTCTTTCTTACTATTATCAGGTGTAAACAGCGTGCTTCACACAGATTTCTTAGCCCCATTAACTCCTCTTCTGACAACTCCAAGTGCCAGCCAGTTCCAGTACAAATCACAGCCCCAGAGCTGGAAGGGGCTCCCAGGCCCCTGCTACGTCTCAGGGGGGCACTGTGGCTTTCTGGGTGGAGCAGTTCACCATGCTGGGCGATGCCAGCACCCGTGCAGGTTAGCAAGCCTGCCTCCAGGCACTGCCGAGCACCGGGTCACCATGCCAATGCGCATGCACCCAGCATACCTCCAGCCGGCCCTGCTGGGCACTGTGGGTGGGGTGCACAGCCCTTTGTATACAGACAGCTGAGCGCCTCCAGGTCCCACCCTTCCCAGGGCCACCTGGAAGTGTCAGATTCAACCCTGGGAGTCAGAGGCTGTCCCCCCACTCCTGTGGCTGCAGTGGGGGGGACCTTCAGCAGCAATTCCTCTTTGGGATGAGCTGCCAGACCTCCGGAAAGGTGCTCATGGGGGGAAGCCTGCCTGAGTGAATGTGACAGGAGGTAGCCATGTCCTTGTGGGTCTTGCTGTGGAGACGCTCACATTGAGAGAAGCCAGCGAGGAGGTGGTCCTGGAATTGCATAGGGTGTGTGGCACAGTCGTCTACAAGACATCAACTGCTACGCTCTTAGTAATAGTGCAAATCTCTATCCAGCAGGTATTTTCAGTCACATGGCAGAATTGTAAGCATGGTCTTACCACGCCATGTAAGGGAGTGACCTGCTGATACGCTGTTCATAAATTGCAGCTATTTGTTTCCCAAACTTGTGTTTTCTAACCACTAAGCTGTGCTTCTCCACATCTGCGCACAGATTGCATCTCAGAAATAAAGGCAGCTGCACCGAAGCGCTGCTCCAAAGCCAGTGTGAGCTGCAAGCAGGTGCAGTGTGTGGGATTTCGAGGAGTCACATGAACACATTGGACAGCCGAGAACAGGAGGGGGGATTGGGTTTAGTGAGGCGTGACTGAAAACTATGGTAAGTGTGTACATTAAAAAAAACTACAGTAAAAATCTCCTTGTCATTAATCCCCCCTCAGAATCCTCCCTCTTGCTTCAAACACACTCAGCCCATCCTTCTTGACTCTTTGGGCAGCAGTTCAGGAAAAGTCCTCCTTCACATCTTTATCGTTGCGTTGCACTGTCGCAGCTGCCTTGGTGTCTTAAGTCAGTTAAAAACCTTTACCTTTCATGGTCATTTGACTTTGGGAAAGGGTTGGAAGTCACACAGTGCCCGATCTGCTGAACAAGGCGGATGAGAACGCATCGTCGGGTGTCACAAGCCCGCCTTTCTTTTGAGTTGTACATGGCAGCAGCATTCAGCATAGTTTTGGTCACGCACACCTAATAAAACACGGAAGAGCAGTTCAAGAATTTTAGAAAGTAGCCCAAACGGTGGGATAAGTGTGATTGAAGTAGTGGGGAGCATTGGGGGGGGGGTTAAAGGCAAGGTGTCTTTTATTGTAACAGAATTTTTAGTTTAAACACCGTGTGTTCTGATCACCCCTTGTAAGATGGTTGTGCTTCATGGTTTTTGACTTTAGAATGGTGGGAAGGTGATACAGTTTCTGTAGAAACCGCACTTGAGGTTTTGAGTGTCAGTCTCTCCCTGGGCTATGTCACCTAGTACTGTCCTGCAGTGCGGGGCAGTGACGGCAAGCCGCAGCCACCAGCCACGTGGTCGCGTGGGTGGAGCTAGTTCTCTCCTGAGGTGTGATGTTGGGCAGCTCAGGTACATTTTGACGTCGTGATATTGTAAACATTGCTACATTATAAATGGGTTTTCTGTATAGTTTATCCACTTCATTGGGTGCAAAATGTTATTTCTGTTACACAGTAAATGTAAAGCTTGCTCCTGGATTATTTTACAGTGTTTCACACTAAATCTTCAAGCTCACGGTGTGCTCTGTCCCTAGTGTCTGTGTCTGTGTCCTGACATACACCTATGGCTGGAGGCTGCCATATGTGACAGCACAGCTCCTGGATGGAATGTGGGTTACATAGGCCAAGGGCTCCCACTACTTTGAGTTTCTGTGAACCCCGACCTAACAGAGGGATTGCTTCCGCCTCCGCCGCCTCATGCACCATTTCTGCAGCTTGGTCCCAGGATGCTGCTTGGCTGTGAGTTACAGCAACGAAGAGCCTCCTGTTCACAGGTGCAACCTTTTGTGTGTTTCAGGTGACCCGGGCCCTGCCAGCTATGGGAGAAATGGCCGTGATGGCGCGCGCGGGCCCCCCGGGGTGGCAGGCATTCCTGGTGTACCTGGTCCCCCAGGGCCTCCTGGCCCTCCCGGATTCTGTGAGCCAGCTTCCTGCACCCTGCAGGCTGGTCAACGAGCTTTTAGTAAAGGCCCTGACCAGTGACCGGTTTAGGGCCACACGACTGCTGCAGAAACTGCACCGGGGGAAGAGCTTCCCAGAGAGACCCTGCCGGATGCAGGAGCCAAGCGGATCAGGCGTGACCCTCAGCCTGATTGCACACAGCTCTTCCTGGACAATCAGAGTTAGAACCATGGTGCTATCCAGTAAGTCCTTTTCCCTTTCCCTTGGAGGGAAGATATGGAGTCGCCAGCAAAAGAAATTTAAATTCTCTTGGAATAAATGTACAGCTCTCTTCCCAGGATCTTGGACTGTTCGGTGCACTACACATAGGTGGCATAATAGTGTGGGGCACTGTGCCAATAAACGAAAACAGTCTGTGTACCTCAGCTGCAGCAGTTACTTTCATTTTTCATTTCGATGACCTGGGTTGTTGATTCAGTTACATAGAGGCTGACTAGACTAGCCTGAAGAAGCCCCTCCACTCAAGTAGCATTGGTGCTGAAATCCCCACTGATGTGTTCACTCCCGGGGGCGAGGGAGAGCTGTGTGCAGCTCAGTGACAATCTCCTTCTGTCCTCTGTTGGTTTTCATTATCAGTCTGGGTTTCTGTTGAATTGTGCGTACTGTACCCCAAACCCATTAATATTTTAAGCTCATCTATGTGAAAGCAAAGAAGGGATTTTAATACCCTGGCACTCCGAAGTTTTATTGATGAGATTATTTATTTTAATGGTTTGCATTAACATCTCTGGTTGTACCAAAGAAGAAATAAATATGATTTCTTAATCTCTTGCATGTTTTCTTATACATAATCATGTTCAGTGAAGTCACTGAGTTTAGATACAATAAAAATTTTAAATTACTGGTGTTTCTACAGGTGTATGTGTATATTATTAGTGTTTTTTAGTACAAAGAGAAATTTAGGGACTCTTTAATGCGCCATGGGTATTACCCAGTGATGGGGTGTGAGGGTGGGGAGTGGTGAGGTGAAGAGAGAATGAATGAGTAAATGAGTATGAATGAACTTTGTGGGCCATTTTGAAACACTAACGAGGGCTCTAAACCTACCGCCAGAACAATGCCCAAGTGGATATATGCATTTTTTGTATAGCATTCCAGAGATTTCATGGACTCCTTTGAGTCTAGTCTTACTTGGTGTCTTGGTTAAGAACCCCTGTTTTCATTTCCATAGTTTGTTAGCTTCCAATCACAGATTCACTGCTGGAAAATGATGTATGTTTCACAGTTTCTCATACATTTCACAAAAGCACTGCACTCTCTTTTCTAAGTGATACATACTGTGTGTTCACTTTTATGGGATGCATTATGGTAATTTAATACATGTATACTATGTGTAAAAATTAAGTCAAGGTAATAAACATTTCTATCTCTTCAAGCATTAATCATATGAATGTGTTGGGAATTTTGTACTCTTCCAGTTATGTTGAAGTATACCATTCATTATCTTAACCAGTAGTTACATTACTATGCTAAAGAACCATAAATGATTCCTCCACTGTGTTTAGTGCCCCTTACTGAATTTTTTTCTATGCTAGATATAGAATGATAACTATTTTCACCAAGTTTATGGAACTCAGTCCTCTCAAATCAAAGGGGTTCAAGTCCTAATAGGGTTTTTATATCAATTTTTCACATGTACTTTCTGTATATTTAAAATTCCAGCCTGAGTTGTTTGATAATCCTTATGTGATCCATATTTGAACTTTTAAAAAATTGCTTACAGCGTCTAGTTCTAGCATGAATTGTCCTCAGGAGAAATATGTAGCCAACTGGGCTACATATTTCAGTGTCATTTATGCAGGCTGTAAGGATGTTCTTCCTCTTACTTGAAAGATAATTTTTGAAAACAGAGGCATCTGCTACAGTTTCTCTCTCTCTGTCTCTCTGTCTCTGTCTCTTTCTGTACCAGGAATCGAACTCAGGACCTTGTGTTTGCCAGACAGGCGCTGTGCCACTAAGCTACATCTCTGGCCCCTGCTATAGTTTCTTAAAACAAAATTTATAAAGGTGGTACATTTTTTTCAGGAGATGTGATACATAATCCAAAGAGTTTAAAGAGATTATCTTTTCACCAAAGTGCTTTTATTTGAATTAGAGTGACATAATCAAAATACAACAAAAGAAAAAATCCAATAATCAAACATGTTTCTCAGTTCTATAATATCATAAGAAAATTAAAACAAAAATAAAGTTTCAAAGAACAGTTCACTCATCTGTTTTACAAAACTGGTATATATGAAGGCTGTATAACAAGCTCCACGAATATAGTAACACTGGAAACAACCACTTACAAACAGATTATGTAAAACTAGCACATTCAAATGGTGGAACGCTCCACTATAAATTTCAGTGAAGTAAAATAGCTTATAGAAGCTCTAAATACTTTACTAAGAAACTGCAAAGACAAGTGCCCAGCAAATCTCCGCAAAAGAGTCAACAACTATTGAATTAGACCAAGTATGTCTGTCTAGCAAAATGAAGTCTTCAGTCCTCCAGCTATTTTAACAGTCGGGTGAAGTGTCAGAGTATTTGCAAAGAAAGGAATGTGCAAATAATTAACGTTGGTTAGAAACTGGCATGTTGATCAAGAGCAAATGATTTCTGATTTATTTCCATCGATGCCTGTCGATGCTTCTTTTGGCAGTATACTATAATTTTCATCCCAGATATCTGAAAGGCTGGCTAAGAACTATGGAAATCACTTTCCAGTGTGACGGAGGGCACAGAATCACTGGCATGGTTTTGGACAGTTATCTTTCTGTCTGACAGTATGAGAGGAAAGAGAAGTGATATTGTTTTAGGTGACTGACTTGAAATACTTTAAACTGGCTAAACTGGTATTACGATACTTAAATATGCATAGAGAGATCTGATTTAGTCACATCCTGAAATGAGCTTAACTAATGTAAATCTCTGCTTTAGAAGACCACCTGTACTTGTATTATTATTTTTTGGCTATTATGATGTTACGAAGCATAAACATCTCCTAGTTTAAAAATAAATCAGTATAGGTGGAAAATCACTAGAGATACTAGAGATACGTAAAATCATTTCAAATATCAAGAAAATGACATATATATTTGTTGGTAGCACTGACAAAAGGGGTGAAGAAACAGTATTGAGAAAAAGGTGCTAACACATTATTTACCCTGCTGTTGACAACAGATAACTTAAGCAAGCACCAAAATAATTTAAAATTTCTTCTTAAAAGGATTGTGTTAGGGAAACATAGGCCAAGCCTGGTAAAATTTTCTTCGCTTGTATATTTAGTCTTCTATCTTGAACTTACGATATTGGATATGGTGGTATTAAGTACATAGGACTCAGTAAATATTAACTATTAAATCCAAATTGACTATTATTGTTTATAAGTACCCTGCTCAAATGCTATTTAATGATCAAGGCAGTGTGACACCTGCGAGGTCTGGTTACCAGGAAGAGGATGTAACTGACCCTTATTTTTCATCTTGATATATGGCAGTTCATATTAATTTTCTGTTTAACATGCCTTCACATCTTGCCCTTGTCTCCAGTTTATCAAAGAATAACTGCAGAGAGGACAAATGAGGAGAATCTGCTCAGAGCAGGTTTAGTTTTGACATTTATGTGAATTTGTCTTTGGCCTCCAAGTTCAACATTTGTGTGTGGGAAGACAACTTTCCTTAGAGAACACCTTTCTGATTTATCCTTAGAGGATCTGAAGATAATAGTTAAAAACTATGCATGTCATTATCCAGTCTAAATAAATGTGGAAATCCACTGGCATGTTTTGATGTAGTTAATTTCTGTTAACAAAACACACCATGCATTTCAAGTACATGTGGGCCTCTCTTACCATTAATGATTTAAGAGCTTAAGTTCTGAGGAAAGTTAGTTGTGGTATTTCTTATCTCACACAGAAACCTTTACAACAGTGAGTTGCAAGTGATTTTAGTGAGGCCATCGCTTTGGGGAACTAATGTCTTAAAGGGCTGCCCACTCTGATTTTTCTTCTGTTTAAAATTCTTACCTGAAGTCTTCAGATTAGGCTTGTACAAGTGACTGGAAAGATAAGTTACAAATTTAATTATTACAAGCTATTAGTTTATGTGACAAATAAAACTATAATTACCAGCATGGTCTGAATGTGAATCCTGCAGGAGATCACTTCCGGGTCACCCAGATGCCTGTGACTGACCTTCTTCGTAAGAGAATGCTTATGGCTTTACTGTGGTTGAGACCTAGTAGAATGGAACTAAAATGTGGAGCTTCAGCCACAAGAAGTGGGGAAAAGTAGATTCGGCATTAACAACTGCACCTTAGAATTCCCTGATTTAGGGTCAAATCCTTTATTGCTGAGATAGGCAACAAACTCATTATGCATAATAAAGATATAAGGATCAAGGCCTCAAAGTATTTTATCCACTTGGGATTTAGACTAAAATGAGTGCCATCCCACTTAACATGAGTATAATCAGTTAAAGAGCTCGATGAGGTAAGATAGAAAACAAACAAAATGAAGGAAAATATATCCCAAATGTTATTTTACAAATAAATAGTTATAAAATATGCCATAATACAATCCAAATGGAAATATATCAACATGCTAAAAATACCCCCAAATATTCTTTAACACAGCAAAATAAAAAGTTGGAAAATAGCTAGTTGTAAATAAAATAAGCTTATTACGGTCAAGTGGCACACACACTTCCATTAAATTTAAATCTTATATAACTACCCCTAAATTTAGTGAGACCTCCCACTTGATTTTTCACTTTTGACAAATTCCTTGACTTGTGTCATTTACTGTTAAATCTGAACCTGAAATTTTATTGCATTTAGCTTTTCTTAGACTTAGCTTTGGTCTTACGATCTTTTCTTTCAGGGAAGTTTTTTTCAATGCCTCCCTGCTTGCTGACTGAATGATCTCTGTGGTCAGCTGTGCTTCATTCAGTTTAACCAACCCTAACTGATCAGTTACTCTGGCATGCTTTTGTGTGTGAGATGTTGAGAATATAGCTCCAGCTACATCAGAAAATAAGAATGAAAATGACTGTCCTGTTTCCGGAGACTCCCAGTATTTGAACAAATTTAATGTAGTTAATGCTACTTTTATCAGCCAATTAATGAATACCATTCACTGGGCTAAATCGTTGTGAAGTGCATAAGTATGAAAGATACTAATTAAATTCTTTTGAATCTCTTTCTTTCAGAAACTTGGGTAAGCTTTGTGAGAGGAGAAATAGGAAAGGGGAGTACGTGCCTCAACAATACTACTCTAAAGCATCAAGAAATGGCACTGGCAAACCACCATGGATTTCACTATGCAGTTCAGGCTGGCCTTGAACTCACAGTGATCCTCTTGCCTCACCCTCCCCAGTGCTAGGATTACGGGTGTGCACCACCATGCCTGGCTATCCTGTGTTTTAAGAAGGTGGTACAGGAGTGGTGGGAAAAATAAGAACAAGGTCAAAGAACAAATCTGCAGAACTAGTCTGAGGGTTCACTAAAACAACTTCAGCATATGTCTTAGCCCTGGAATTATCAGTCTCGGGATATTAACAATTTAGGAGAAAAATGGTAGTTTCAAAAACAGTATCCCTCTCTTTTATAAATAGTGACAGAAAAATACAAGAATTGCACAGGTCTAATTGCAAAACTAAGTCTTGAAAAATACGGAGTTAGACATTGTATAGTTTTATAAATAATTTCTTGTGAAAAGCTAAATACTTTCAACTTGATGGGAAGAGAGTATTTTCTAAAATGCAGGATGTCTATTTAGATATTTTTATATTAATCACTAAAACTGAGGGTAGTATACAAAGTAACAAATGGTAAATCTGCATATTAACTAAGTATATAGTGTATGTAGACTGAAGAAATAAAATTAAAAGTCAACAAACAAAGGCTATTGTGCCTGTTTCACAAAGATAGTTAAATTAGGAGCAATATAAATTAGCAATACATAAATAAAAGCTATTTACAAAAGTTAAAAAAAAAGTGCAAGGGAAAGGTGTGATTTTGATGTCCACGAGCCCATTTTTAGCCTGCAGTTTTGTGAATCTGTTCAGTCATAGAGTCTAACACCATCTTGTGGACTAAAGGAGGTATTTCATAACTCCTCCTGAAAGACTAAACCTTATTGAATGCCTAAAACACAGTCATAAAGAATTATTTTATAAGCCAAACATCAAATGACAATTTTTATAGACAATGTACCTTGAAATGATTACTTAAGCTTTATAAGTGGCTAAAATTTACAAATTTCAACAATGTCAAATGTCGACATAAATATAGAGGAATACTTGAAAGTCACACTAAATGACTGTAATTGAAGTGTGGAGTTTCAGAAGTTAAGACTGGCTGTGTTATGTTATGGTTAGAACAGAGAATGTCTTCAGTAAGAAAGAACAATGAACAAATGCATGATTTTTGTCTTCCTTTTTCCCTTTAAATCATAAAGGCAACAAATAACTGAAGTTAAACCATCTAAAAGTATAAATTGATCTTCATATAATATTTAAGACTGGAATTCAAATATACTTGTAAATGGAAAAAAAAACCCAATTCTGATATTGTCATCATGGCCCAGAATTATATTTGAAAACTTATGTTGTCTGTGGAAATGAGACAAAATTAATAATTCTTCCCTTCTGTAGACATTACAGACATTATTTGGGAGTAAACAAATGTTTTGGAATAGAACAACATGGTACAAGAAAACTGGCAACCGTCAAGTTATTTGGAGGGAAATTTCCCACCCTACTTTGGGGCTCAAATTTTCTATTTTCTTTTTATTAAAAGAACTGTGCAGCTGCCAGATCTCCACCGCACTTGGTGTCACATTAAACAGGGCCCAGAGTTTCTGTTTCTTGTAGCCCACCATGTGAACAAAACCGGGACAGGGCAAAGTGGGTGAGGACAAATAACAGTAGGGTAAGAAGCTTGTACTATAGGGCCACAGCGCTGTTCTTCTAGTTATGTCACATCTAATCATCTGTCCCAGTTACAAAACATGAGCTTGAATCACAGTGATAGTTTCACTATGTAGAATGCACCATGTAACACAGTTTACCCCTCCCTTGTTGAAATCATCAAAATAAATCCAAATCCTTGAAACTGGAATAAACCAGTTAAGCATCAATGGAATTTAAAAAGAAAGATCCCATGGAATTTAAAAAAGAAAGATTCCTAACTACACAATTTGTAAGAAAGGATGCATGGCATATTCTGTAGAATTAAAATGAACAAAATTTGTAAAGGAAATGAACTACATCTTTTTGTAAATAAAGTATCAACTAAAACACAATTGCTATCAGCAAAAAGTCAATGAAAACATTAAGATGATAAAATAAATATTTTTGAGTTATCCAACAAGCAAAAGGATAAACCTATTAACATGAAAAAATAATCTTTGCAAACATGAAAATGTTTAGCTTTAAAAACAAGTTCAAGTAAATGAATGTGTCACATAAGTTGTAATCTTTCAAAAAATTCAACAAATTAAAATCTCAAGATATACACATAGCACCAGATTTTAAATCTATATACATTTTGGGGGGAATAAATGTCATTTTACTAAGAAAATACATAAGGAAAACATGTAAATTCCAATTATGTGAAGTTGAAAACACAGCACCATTGTATCTACTGCACAGGAAGAAAGTGAAGAATAAAATCAAAGTTAAAAACAGTTAAAATAACCTTGGAAAGTAAAATAAATAAATGTGGAATTAAATATACAGCAAGGTTCGCTATGAAGTCCCTAAAAGGTTAGATGTATGCACAGCCATGTCAACAGTACCTGACCAGCAGTCCATCCAGCACAATGAACTCCAGTTCGGATCATGGGTGCATTTACACAAACCCTGCCCTAATTTAGGGGCTGTCATAGTTGTTCACAGCTTTGTCCAGTTTCAGCGGGCTTGCTTTCCGCAGACTCAGTTTTCAGCTAATGCACAGACAGCAGCAAAGGTCCTACCACACGTTTGCTAACATGGAGCTGGTGCTGCTCTTTGACGAGGTGTGACCTGACTGCAGAGAGGAGGCTTTCGGTGGCGAAGCTCTCTGCATCCGGGACCCACCGGCTAGACCTCAACAACATCCCCAGGCCCAGCGTTCTAGACCACAAGTGGCTTTCGACCAAGATGTCTCGTGATGACGTCCAGGCAGGCAGTACAACACTGTGCTGTCATTCGGTTGATGGAGACTCTCTCTAAAGTTTCCTTTGCAGGGCAAGTTTGGAAGTGTTGCCTCTTGTGCTGACTGCTAGTGGCCTGCAGGGCCCTGGCTGTCCTCTGCTGTCCCTCCCGGTGTGGCTTTTGAGAACTGTTCTCCTTAGGAGCTGTGGGGCTTCATCTTGGAGATACACATTTGCTGATCCCACACATTCATCTTCTAGGGCAAATAGGCTGCTTTTCACTCACTACTCCTCCTGTCTTTCGTTTTGATGGCCAGTTCTTGTCTTGGAGTCTGAGGGTCATGAGGTCAGAAGAAGAATGACTTCAGGGCCCATCTTGCCAGGCTATTCAAGCTTCTTGAGCGCTGGACAACAGCTTTGTGCTATCACCACTAAAAACCTCTTAGGTAGGCAAACACCTTTTATTTGCTTGTCAAAGGAGAAACTCTCTGCAGAGGCCAGAATGTCAGGTTTTCTTGTGGAATTCCTAAACAATCTGAATTTGTTCCCCGCTGCCCCCATGCAGTTCGTATTCATGCCAGTGGTGATTGCTTTGACTTGAGCTCATTATAAAAAATTACAAGATCCTTGGCTATGGTGAATTTTTGGGCTTCCTGTTGAAATAATCTCCTGTATTATTTCCAAAACATAAGTTATACAATGAAGCTCTTATTGCCTACATATTTTCTGCGTTAAGTAGGAGGGATGTAGGATGACATAAAAATTCTTGTGTTAAAAAGCAGACAAAAAGTCAACAGAAGCAATCCACTCAAAAAAGCTGACAAAATTTTTTGAACAATGATGGTAAACTGAAACATAAATTAAACTTCAGTATAAGTCTGAAGCTTTGAAACTGAGAAATCCAACATCGGCCACATGTTGATGAGTCTACAAAAAGTACCTCATCATCAGTCTACTAAGTCATATAATTTCTCTTTGAAGAACTAATTGCAAGATTTGTTTGCATGTTTCATATAAAACTTTGAATAGAAATCATAGTAATGATAAAGAGAAACATACATAAAAAACTTGGGAAAAAATCTAAAATGACCGATTTGAAATTATTACAGGGTTAGGATCTAAATTGTTGCTTTTAATGTTTGGTTTACACCAGAGAAGAGACCAAAAAAGCAGCCCACAACTATGAGAGCTTGACAGGATCGAGACTGTTCAGTGGCAGGGTGGTCCGGCCAGGGAGCATGTCTTCCTGGGTGTGTTCACTTCCCACCTGTCCGCTGATGGGCCTGAGACACAGGATGCAGGCAGTCCTCTGGTTTACATTTTCCACTGGGTCCTGGGGGCCCCTGGGGCCCTGGCGCACCTGGGGAGCCTGGGGCACCCGGGGAGCCAAGTGCTGATGAAATAAAAGAACTTATTAGAACGCACAGCATGTATGGACCCCTCTTTTTCCCTCCAACAACATTTAACCGGACACATAAAGACTGCAAGGAAGACGGGTCCCATTGAGAGTCCTGTGTTGCAAAGACTACGTCACTGTTACCTGAAGTCCCAGGAAGTCCTGGGCTCCCTGGCAGCCCGATTCCAGGTTCCCCTCTTTCTCCTTTCTGTCCTCGGTACCCTGAGAGATTAAAAAGAGGGAGTAGTCAGAATGGTCCAAGGCAACATAACATGGTTTTGGCTATTTTCCGAGTCTATGATGTTTATGTAATTTCTTCATTTAAAATAAATCATACATTAGCTATTTGTTTTGTTACTATTAACCCCACTTTGAACTTACATATCAGATTAGGCAACGAGGATCTTAAAAATGTACAGTTAATGCAGACTGGATAAGTCATGGCACTTTTACACAATGGAAAGCTACTCAGCTATAAAGAAGGATAACCTTGAGGCTCTTGTAGGTAAATGGACACAACTTGAGATCATGCTCATGGGTGAAATGGCTCAGAGTCACATGGGTGAATTTGGTGTTGTCTCCCTGTATAAAAACTAAAGGAGTTAGTGGGATCCAAAATGCACAATACATATTGTGAAAGTGAAAGAGGATGAAGTGTCTAAAAAGGAAAGTGGCCATTGTTAATCTATTATCATGATTTGAAACCCATTCTGTTTGGTTTTATTCTGTTTCAGTTTGTCTGATTTTATTATATTTGACAGCATGGACAGCTATTTCAAAGAAAAAAAATATTATTGATTTCCTAGTAACTTGTTTCGAAGTCTTGTATTGCTTCCATTGCTTTGTTTTGACTGATTTTATTCTGTTTTGTTTGTATCATGTCTGACAGTACAAGCAATTACTCTGAAGATAACAAGAGGCATTACGGTACCCACTGTGGTTTTACCACTGTCTTGTTTTGAAGTCCTGTACTGCTTCCCCTGGGTGGGCACCGCTGAGAACTCTTGCTCTTCCCTCTGTCTAACGCTTCCCTCTCCTGCTATATTCTCTGGCCACCTGGACACTTCTGGAAACTGGTTTGCTGGTGGCCACTTTCCTGTGTCTCTGTGTCTATTCACCTGTCTACCAGAGGAGTATTTAGTCTTCCCTAGTGGAACCTGCTGGGGCTGATTCTGAGTGGACAGTACCTGAATAGATTCTGGAGCAGAACTTAAAGCAAACCAAATGAGGTAACAACCCTCTACCCCTGCCCAAATCCCGAGGAATAGTTTTGGTGAGGGCAGGTTCTCTGTGTATTTTTCTTTTTAATTGTTTGCAGTACTCTAATACTCTAAATTGGCTTTTCCTTTTCAGAATTGTGAAGTTTCTAAACTCAGGCCTACTTGGCAACTTTACTGATTGCTAACCCTATTTCTATAAAGTGTCAGGTGTGAGCTCACTTCTTGTCACTAGTGCAGTGATTTTTTTTCTTGCCAATATAAATAGTTTGTTTTTAATACCTCTACGAGCTGTATGAGGAATTCAAGTTCAAAAGTGACTATCTACAAACTTGATTAAAGTGGAAAGATTCTAAACTTTCCCAAAAATATACTTTAGAGCTAGATGATCATTTATAGTAGAGTCTGACATTTTTCTAAGATGGTAAGTCTTACTGTCTAGGATTTCTAGAGAATGATAGAGAAGCACCCCTTGCTGCTGATATGGTATACTAAATATTAAAATGCATTTGAAGTAGCAAGTCATCAGTTTTAAATTTGTATAGTTAAATATCTGTTTTTAGAAAATTAAATATTAGCAAGATATTCCATAGAAATTGTTTTTCATATATTACATGTATATTCTCTTAACTGTAATTAGCAAGTCATAAAGGCTGAGGGCTAAGAAACTGGTAAATGAGTATTCCAGTCAAGGGACTTACCTTGGGGTCCAGGGTCTCCTGGTGGCCCAGGTAATCCGTCCTTCCCTGGTGGACCAGGCCGCCCAGGAGCTTGGGCTGCCAGCATGGCGGCCGGCAGTTTGAGCTGGGACAGAAACACAGCCATCCGCTCTTCATTTATGAAAGAAAGAAAGAAAGAATAATAATATACCATGCAATGGAAATATTTTATCAAAATCTTGATGTTACAAGGAGTTAAAAATAATTCAATTTAAATGAGTTTGATTTACAACTGGTCTGATTGCTAAGTTTTTTTTTTTTTTTTAATGAGACACATAAATCAATTGCACGAAGTTGTTGGACTAGAGAGGAAGAAATCTTCAGTGCTCCTGAGATGTAGTGTCTGGTAGGCGGAACACTAGTCTGAAATACAATTAACTTCTGGTTATGACTAGAGGAATGAATTTAGGGTCTTATGACAAAACTTTTAGACCCTTGCCCGCAATGTTGTGAATGTATGTGTGGTGACTTAAAATATGTCACAAATTCTTTAACACTCCTTCCAAGGTTGGGGCCTATTTCATTTGTGGGGTGGTGGTGGCTGGGGATGGAACCCAGGTCACTCTGCCTTTAAGCTACATCTCTAGCCCCTTTTTATTTTAGGACAGAGTGTCCCTCAGTTGGGCAGGCAAGACCTGAACTTTTCATTGTCTGGCTTCAGCTTCTCAAAGGGATGGTATCACAGATGTGTGCCTAAATGCCTGCCTCATTTCCTCTATTTCTGAGTGATGGCTGGACTTTTCATTTCTTATCAATAGAAAAGAAGCAGAATTGACATGGAACTAGAGAGAATAGGTAATAAGACACACCATGGCTTTCTATTTGCTCTCTCTCAGACTGCTCTCTATGGGAGAGGCCAGCTTTCATGTAGAAGGAACATTTCGGATGTTTCACGCAGAGGCCCAAGTGAGGCCACACACCGACAGCCGTGTTGCAGGAGGCAGATGGTCTGTCCCCACTCAAGCCTTTACATGGCTGCTGCTCGGAATGGCAGCCTAACTTCACTGTACATCTGGAGTCAGAACTAAGCCACCCTTCAAATCCTAACCTGCAGAAAATGTGAGTTGATGAATATTTACTGTTTTAAACCTCTAAATTTTCTAAGTATATTTTAGTGCAACGATAGACAACTCATAGTATTGAAAGTTGTTATACTTGGGCAAAATTAATAGAGAGGTTTATTCATTGAGAAGATAGTCATGGTGCATGCCTGCAATCCCAGCACTTGGAGGCTGAGATAGATTGATTGCAAGTTTGAGCCCAGCTTGGCCAACTGAGCAAGACCTTGTCTCAAAATTTAAAAAACACATAAAAAGGGCTGAAGATAGAGCTCAGTGTAAAGGCCCAGGTTCCATTTCCAATACTGGTGGAAAAAGAGTCATTGGCTTCATGATAATGTTATTATTTAAGTTCTGTAATGGGCAAATCACTGTTTTTTTTTTTTTTTTTTTGTCAACGACTGATTTTTACTTTTAAAAGAAGGCATCTTACATATTCTCACTATTTGGTTATCTCACTATTTGGTTATCTAATGGTTTATTTTTAGTTAATGAAGCCTTCCTTTAGTCTTGGGTTTAGTAGGAAAGATGTCTATTTGGTCAAAGAAAAGAAATCCAGCATTGGTGCCGATCAGCACCTCTTCTCAATTTTAACTGCAGACACTGAAAACAAAACAGTCCATGCATTTCTGTGAATCCAAAGCGAGCACTGAAACTAAGAACACATCAGTTATTGGAAAATGAAGAATTATTCAGGACATTTAAAAATATCGCTCAATAAGCCCACATGTTTGGTAAGCATTCAGACATGCAACCTTCAGCGACGCAGTACTTCCCAAACAGACGACGATGCTTTCCAAAGGGACTTGCCAGTGCTGGCCTACAGCCTCACAGTTTATCTGGGCCCTGGGGCAAGTGTCCAGGGGAGAGAGCAAGCATTGGTTTCTCAGGCTCATCTCACCGCCAGCCCAGAACGTTCCCTAGAGTTGGCATAGTGGGGAGCAACCATGGGGAGTGGGGAGGACCTAGAGAGTTACTATCATCACGTGCTTTTAGATGCAATTGCCTCTAAGTGTAGAAAGTGTAATATTCAGGAAATTTAAAGGACCTGGAACATGAGGAAGTTCAAGGGATATAAATAAGAAAATGTAAGGAATCGTAAAATTTCTAAACAAGATACATTATAACTCAATTAACCAAACAGTTTTTATAAGCAGTACCTTGTATCAGGGATTTTATAATTTTTGTATTAACCACTCTTCAAGAAGCAAGGCAAGATTATTACATAAAGAAATACTGTTATCCAGATTTCTATAAGCCTCATTTATTACAAAGATTATCTGTTGATCATCATTTACAGATTAGGAAACATCTGATACAATGCATCAAGAATATATATACCATATAATTATAATATACACCTTCTTGGGATTATTTCTTAGTCATCGTAGAATTACTCTTACCATTGTTTAATTTTTGCTTAGATTTTACCTCAAAAGCATATTCCATATTTGTACCAATCTTTGATATTAATTTTGGAAAATTTATTCATTCAAACTCTATTAGTTGTACACTTACCACTGGACTTTTTAAGCTTTGTTTGTATTTTGTGTACATTACATATTTAAAATCTGGCATATGGAAAACTAGATTTACAATAGCTGAAGGAGGACATATTCTTATAATATTAACCACACTGTTTCTTTTTCTTTTTGTGTAATTCCTTCAAAAAAGCAAATTCTCTCAGTAATTCAAATGATTTTATAAAGTGACATTTTTCAAGGATAGATGGAGTATGTAATAAGAAATCTGAAGTGTAAAGAATTCAGTCTAGGTTTGGTTTATAAAAATATTCTGTAAAACTCATCTCAATGTAAGTACTGTTTTTTATAAATAAGGACTAAACGACAGCAACATACTGTAAATGGTAATTATTGGTTAGAACAAGTGAAGGCCAGATCCTGTAGACCTTCTACGGAGTCCCTGAATTTTCTCCAGTCTGCTCATTTCAGTTTGTTTAGTTGAAATACAAAAGCATGGTTCATCTGAAAAAGGGTTTCTTTACAAATTGTTTGACAATAAATAAATTCTGGGCTTTCAAGAAAAATTTTTAAGATAAGGTAGGTGCTTAAAGTTGCTTATGAAAGTGTAGGAAAAATTTTTTCCTACACAGCATAGTTAAGGGAGAAGCCTCAGCAGATGTTGAAAAGTAGTAATATCATCCAAAGAGCAATCCCTCTACAGTTACATCCTGAAATCACAAAACAAGCAGATTGGAAGCATCCCAGCAGCTACGGGACCAAGATCCCTGGCTGCAGACTGAAAGAAGATGGGATCCTATGAGTGCTAATTCCAAGGAGTGACATGAAATCACTTGCTTTTCATAAAACTATTACCTGTCTCCCTGGAATATCTGGTTGATGTTAATACATTTCATTTCACTAACTTAATAAATGAAAGAAATATGTAATTAATGCATAGTTTTGATTGAACTTAAATTTTGAATTCTAAATTGGCTATTTTACAGTCAAACAAGAAATGACCATATTTTGAAACTGTATAATTGTTCATATACTTTAAAGAAGGTATGTTTTTCACTATCATTTTTCTTTGGTGAAATATACTTCTTTGAATACCATACTTCTTTCCATATGGAAACACAAATATTCATAGTATAATTTTTCCTCTTTAATGCATGAATATACATGTACTTTGGTTGGATTTTAATATTTTAGCAAAGCAAAATTATTTTAAATAATTCCAGTTGTAAATCATCTGGCTTTAAGATACACTCAGAAATAATCATTTTGCATTGGGCTAATTACCTCTGCTGAACCCTATCCTAATAGTCTATAAGTTAAAATATGTTTCTGAACAGTTAAAGAGAACTATAAAGAGCTGTATTAACTGCCTTATCTCTGCTTTCAGGGATCTTTAGTTCATTAAACTGTTTAGTTGTGCTTTCTAATGAGGCAGGAAATTAAAGAGTTTAGATAGAAGTATACATAAACCAAACACATATATTCCACCTGGCAAGGAAAAACACAGCAATCGTTTTAACAAATGAGACTGGTGGTTTGGCTTCCTTGGAGAATGGGCCCACTGATATAATACTGATATTAATATGATGAAAAATTGTATTTGGACAGGGAAAAGAACATAAGATGTTATCTGGACCATGTCTATCTTCTGTCTCAGACAAAATTAGTTAAGTGTTTTCAAATAGAGCAATTCATCTTTTTAACACCTACTGAAATGTTTAATTTTCCATTTTCTTAGTATAATTTCAACTTTGTTTGGGTACTCCATTATGGAAATAGTAGGTAAGTAATTCTTTTAGGAAACCAATCATGTACAGACATGTACATGATAATATAAAGTATATTCCTCTTAGCCTTGAGGTTAAATTACTCTTATTCATGGGCTTGGTGATCTGTTCTGTAAATCACTCCTTGGTTCCCCTGTTACAGGACTTCTCTATATGTGTCTTAAACGTGGAAACCAAAATACGTATGGTTTTCTCCTAAGGGGCAAAAATATCAAGAGTAATTTCTTAGGATATCTTAATTTTATAGTTTCCTTTAAACCGTTAGTTCTGCAGCATTCTGTGGACACATATGGACTCAAAGTTGTTACTAGTGCATTTATTTCTGGCACAAAACTTTGCCAATTTGTAAGCATGTTGCTTTGAAGTGTTACGGGTAAAGTGGTGGATTGAGCACATCCATATTCTCTAACTACATCAAGAATACCTAAAAACAACAGTAAGATGCTTTTCAAGACATAAATTGAAGAAGGGGGGTAACGGGAAAGGAGACGATAGCAACAAAGTTTTGGAATTTGAGAATCAGATGGCTGAATGATTTATGGTTTAGTAGATGCAATCTAAACCTTTACACAAAATGTTGAGAAGCAATCTGATTTTAAACCACAAAATCCTCCAGAGACTCAGAAACTGGAAGTCCAGGTTACATGTCGAAGAGGGAGTAGAGGAAAATTTAAATAAGGAGAATTGGTGGAAAGCCTTTATATGAAGTAGTCTTAGAAACCTTTGTGTGCTCTATGTAGCTGGGGTGTTCCCCTCTCTGGCTCTAGCAAAAAGACTGAAGGTTTATGACCTGTACAGGGTAAATGAGCCATCTCTGCATTGAGGATTCCAGAATTCACTGAGACTCCAGCTTCAATACTGAAAAATGGTAAGTGAACATTTACATGCTTCATGCTGAGCTAGCAGCCAGGCAGGAGCTGACGTTCCAGACAGAAAGACACTAAAATTGTGTGGCGCTTATGGTCAGAAAGTCCCCTACTCACACCTTGCTGTCGATTTTTAGAACCTTCCTTTATGTATGACTTGACTACTGGACACTGAGGAAATCGTATAAACTAAATAACAGGTCCAAACAAACACTAAAAGACAAATTAGAAGAAATAGACTACATTGTGAAAAATAGTTTTTAAAATTATGTATCTCTGATGACGTGTATATATATACAAATATGTGTATCTACACAAATTGTTATAAAGGAAAGAAAAGATGATACAACGTAGAAACAAGAGGATAGGACATTCACAAACATTCATAAGTATACAAAATATATGTACTAAAAATGGAGAAAACCTAGGTAAGCTGATTTCCTCAACTTTGGAAATCTAGAGGCAGAAATAATTGAGGGACAGAGCCCTAAGCCTCCTTTTCTCCCTCAGTGGCAGATGTGGCCGTGTTGGTCTTGTTTTGTCTGAAGGGAAAGAGCCAAGTGTTTTCACACATTCCTGTGTAGGTTGGTAAATTTTTCCTATGTTCATGCAACTTCCAGTATATAAGAGGATAGTGCTATAGAAAGGTCAATACTTCCCAGTTCTGGAAGGCCCTAATCTTCATAACCAGTACCACTGGCAGCTGCAGAGCCCTCAAAGTGAAAAGACGCTAAGCAGGGACACAAGGACATCTATCCCTGCCCTGTGTAAGTGCTTTGCTTGTGAAAGCCCTAAATTGCTGGTCAAATTGGAAATTTTGTCTGACACTGAAATGGATGTGTGTGTGTGCGTGTGTGTGTGTGTATTACGGTCCAACTGGAACCCCGCCTTAGCATTGGTAGCAAAACCAACTTCCTTCTGTTGTTAGGTTAGGTTGTTAGCCATCGGGATGCTACAGGTGGCTTGGTGGCCTGGTGAAGAGCCCAAGTTATGAGCCCATCAGTGCCGTCCCTGGGGAAGCCTCAAAGGGCAAAGGTCCCACGAGGAGATCTCGAGTTTTGGGGCCTAGTGTTAGGGTTTCACTAGAGACTGCTATCTGGATACCCAGGATAAAGAGGGACAGCAGGTCCTCCTGGGGACCCCCCCAAGACCCTCACTGGCCAGCCACCACATGCTGAAACACAGAATAGCTTCAGGGCTGTGGATGTGCAGTGGGCAGAGCTCCACGGGACAGGGATGTCCCTATGTCTCTTGCCAATCTGCAAGAAGGAGGAGGCGGATGTGCGCCCCTGAACTGCTGCACTTCATCATGCTGCTTACCTGTAACTGCCTTAGCGTGTGGAGAGTAATTCTGGCTTTTAGAGAGAAAGCTTTCTGAAAAAGGCAGTGGTGACCTTGGACCACTATGATTTGTGAAAATGGAGGACTTTTTCTTTTCTTTTTTGTAAGTGGTGTTCAGAAACCACAGAAAGTGACTTCTTAAGTGGAAAGCCAAATGGACTGAAGTGAAGCTACCTTGTGACCAGTTAACTTAAGTGCTAGGTAATGAAATTCTGGGTTTCAGGTACAGTTTTGTTTGGGAGATGACAGCTGCTAAACTGGTGTCAAGAGAGAAAAGAAGAAGCATATCATCTATGGAGTATCAGTTTCAAGAAAAAAGTTCTTGTTGAGTCCTGTGGGATACTGTGTGGCCCCTTAGTGGGCTGCCTGGCCACTCACCTAGGCCCCACTAGGTTGGGACAGGGACAAGGGACTGGGGGGCTGAAGCCAGAGGCGACCTGGGCAAGCCCGAGGCCACCAGCTGCAGGCTGGGAGCAACGGAGGGAAGGAAGGGTGCAGGCTTAGAGGAGGAGCTTCCCAGACAGTGCACACCAAGTAGGCCTGGGCCCAGGTGATGGGAAGGCCCAGTGCCTTAGGGAAGCGTATGGCCTTCCCAGGAGAGAGCAGAGTGTCTGCTGCTCAGTGCACGCAGGCTGCCGGCCAGGCCCTAGCACGGGCGCGGTGGATCAGCACTGTGAACACCTCCTGCGTCACAACACTCTCTTCCTTCTGCTAAGGCTTGGCTCTATTTTCTGAACTCTCAGACTTTATGTAAGCCCTTTAGACAATTGAAGTTTGACATTATAAAGTTGCCTCAGATAAAGGGTATCTAAGGTGCTGGAGTGGATGGAAATTAAGAGTGAAAGGAGTACTTCTGATTATAATTCAAAATGTGTGTTTTCTGGCATTTACCTTTTCATGTTTTGGTCACATGGGATGTGGATCCTATCTGAGGTCCAGGACGTCCTGGGTCCAGGACTGGCTTAACAGCTGTGCTACCTATGAAGTCACATAAGACCCTGTGCTTGGGACAGTCACGTGTTTAGTTTCACATCTATTGCTGCTACTTTAAAATTCTTTTTGTTATAATTATTAACAAATATTACTTGTATGAATTAATGGGACTCATTGCTGTTTCTACACATGCAGATACTATGCTTGATCATATCTGTCATAGCTAACCTATTTTTTCCCTGTGGCAATACTCATTTTTTTCCTCCGCGTTCTTGCATTTTTAAATAACAGCCATTCTCACCATCTCACATAGTTTGGTTTGCATTTCTCTTATGGCTAAAAATAGCATTTTTCATGTTCATTGGCGATTTGTGTTTCTTCTCTTGAGAAATACTGTATTCTGATCATTTGCTCCATTTTCAATGAGACTTTTAAAGGGTTTTTCTTGAGGGTTTGTTTGCTTTTGTATGCAATATTCTGAATACTAACTTTCTCTCTCAGGTAAGTAACTAGTGAATATTTCTTCCCATTCTGTAGGCTGTCTTTTCCTTCTGTTGTTCGCTGTGCAGAAGCCTTTAGTTTGATGTCAACCTTTGTTTCCTATACCTTTGCAGTCCTATCCAGACACTCATTGCCTGTATCAGTACCTTGAAGCGTCTCCCTCTAGTAGTTTCAGGTCTTGCATTAAAGTCTTTTATCCATTTATGAGCTGATTTTTATATATAGTAAGAGAAAAGGGTCAAGCATCAGTCTTCTGCATGTGGATATCCAGTTTTCTCCAGCACTATTTGTTAAAGAGGCTGTCCTTTTAGTGTACATTTTTGGCACTTTTATCAAGTTGGCTGTAGAAGCATCTATTTATTTCTGAGTTTTTTATTCTGTCACATTTGTCTGTTTTATAATACCATACTATTGTTATTACTGTGTCTTGAATTCAGGTGTTGTAATGCCTCCAGCTTTTTTTTTTCCTTGAGATTTCTTTGACTATTTGATGTTATTTGTGCTTCCAAGTGAAGTTTTGGATTCTTTTTTCTAATTCATGAAAGAGTGTAATTGGTATTTTGAGAAAAGTTGCATTGAGTCTGTAGGTTTTGAGTAGTGTGGATATATTAACAATATTAATTCATCCAATCTATGACCATAGAAGCCTTTTTCATCTTTTTGTGTCATCTCAGTTTATTTCCTTAGTTAAGTATATGCCAAGGTTGTTTTGTGACTATTGTAAATGATATCGCTTTCATAATTTCTTGGCAAATTCATTATTGGTATATTGAAAAACCACTGATTTTCAATGTTAATTTATCCTGGTACTTTATTCTAAGAGCCCTTTGAGGCTGTGTTTAAGGTTTTCTATGTATAGAATCATTATCTGCAAACAGGAATAATTGATTTCCTTTTGGGAAGAAATAATTAACTTCCCCATATATTACTATATTGGAGCCAGATCTCTTTTTAGGTTTATTAGTGCTTATTTTTAAAAATTGAGTGTTTTTTAGGTACATATAGCTTTATAATCATTAAACTTTGATGAATTGATCCCTTGATCATTATATAGTGACCTTGTCTCTTGTTTTTGTCTCAAATTTAAATATATTATTGTCAGATATAAATATAGCTACTTTTGCTTGTTTCTTTAAAAATTCCATTTGTTAGAATATCATTTTCAATTATTTTACTTTCTCTGTGTGTGTGTGTGTGCATCTGTCTGTTGGTCTGTCAGTCTGTCGGTCTGTTTGTCTCTGTTTTTGTAAGTGAGGTAAGTTTCTTGTAGGTAACATATTAAATTGGGTCTTGGCTTTTGATTATTCAGTTGGTCTGTATCTTTTAACTAGAGAATTAAGGCAATTTATATTCAGAGTTTAAAATTAATGAAAGGTATGAATTTGTGCTTGTGATTTTGTTCTTCTGTTGTGAATATTTTTTGTTCAAACTTTTTCTTATTCACCTTTGTAGTTTGGTGGTCTACTATGTTGGTAATGTTGGATTCTTTTCTATTTTCCATTTGTATGTCTGTCTTCTAGTGATATTTATACTTTCATATGCTTTTTATGAGTTATCCTTCTTCTGCTTTTGGATATAGGACTCCTTTAAGGCTGGTTGAATGGTCACGAGTTTTCTTAGTTTTTGCTAATCTTGGAAGGTTTTTTCCCTCTCATTTTTATTATGAAAGATGTCCTTCTGGGTAGAGTAATATTGACTGGATATTATTTTCCTGCAGGACTTGCAACACATTATTTCACACTCTCCTTGCCTGTAGAATGTTGCTAAAATATCTGCTGTTAGTCTAATGGGGTGTCCCTTAAATGTGACTTAGTGATTTTTCTCTTACAGATTTTAAAATTCTTTATCCTGTACTTTTGACAACTTGACTATGTGTGTCAGCATGAGAATCTACTAGTTATATCCATTTTTGTTTCTGTAGGCTTCCTGTATTTGAATATATAGATGTCTTTCCCAAAATTTGGGAAGTTTTCTATCATTTCACTGAGTATGTTTCTATGCCCTTAACCTTTTATTTCTTCCCCTTTGGGCATGCCAATGATGCAGACATTTGATCTTCTTCATTCTTTTCTCCTTATTTCTGACTGAATGTAATATTTCAAAAGACATATCTCCCAGTTCCAATATTCTTTTTTATTTTTCCACTTGTGTTGGTCTTTGCTTGCAGCTTTTGGCTGCATTTTTGTCTTATTGAGTTTTCTTCATTTTCAAGATTTCTGATTGGCTTTGAAAATCTGTCTCTTTGCCAAATTTCTCATATTCTGCATTATGTTCCTAGTTTCATTTGACTATCTTTATTTTATTGGATTTCATTGAATTTTTAAAAAAATCATTCTTTTGACTTATTTACTGGGCATGTCAACCTCAGATTATCTTTGGAATCTGTTTTAACAGAGTTTGGAACTTTAGGATGAGTCATATTACCTTGTTTTTCATATTTCTTATATTCATATGTTGAGATTTTCACATCTGGTGAAATGAATATGTGCCATTTTTATGGCTGGTCTTCTTAGAAAGTGGCTTTCTTCTAAAGATATGTCTTAGGAAATCAGTTATGCAATTCGGAGTTTATTTCCAGCCGAGTACCATAGTGTAATCTCCCATTTTTTTTTCCTTCCTGTGATTAGTTTGGGCACAGTGCATACAATATTGGAATCAGTGACACATTCTAGAGGAATCCTGTAAAAGTAGTGACATTCTAGCAGTTCAAGCAGGTGGGGTGTGTGTGTGTGTGTGTGTGTGTGTGTGTGTGTGTGTTGTGGGGTTTGTACGGTGTGGTTACTCCTACCACAGGAGTGGTTGCTCCTATCAGATGATGGGAGTCTTCTTGGGCACTATTGATATTGGCTCTGTTAGTTGTATAAGCCTATGGTCTTGGCTATTCCCTGGACTCAGGGCAAGCGTTCCCATCCCCTTGTTCTTGTGCCTGGCTCCCTCTGTCACAGCACTGTTCCTCACTGAACAGCAGTCTTAGGAGTCATCAGAGTCATTCTACTCAGCCCCAATACCTGTGGGGCCCAGATAGGGAAATGTACTGTGGGCCTTGATCCCTAAAATTGCCTACTGAGACAACAGATTCCCTCACAGATGGCTCCTAGCTACACTTCCCGGGGGCTTTCTGGGAGAGGAAGGGAATGACTTCCCCAATGCTAGACTGCTCTTCAGATTTCACGCCTCTTATGTATTTAGACTATAAACCTGAAAGAACTGCAAAAACTTTCCAGTAGCTAGGATGATCAGTATCTTAACTGCTGGAGTTTCCTGGGACTCTCATCTTTATCCTTATGGAGGGGAGGGAGACTCTTTGCATAGCAGGTGATGAGATAATTTTTTTCCTTTAGCTATGCAGCCGACCCAGGGCTCTGAATTTTTACCAGGTTTCTGTTTCTTTGCTATTGAATTCCAACATTCTCCTGCACTCTCTCTCTCTTCAGTATGCAGTTCTATACCTGTTGCTTCAGCTGCTTTTGTGAAGGAGCAGGTGAGGGCTGGATACCTCTGTTCAGTGATGTTGCCTGCAACCTGTCTTAACGTCTTAATAATTTAACATCTTTGTTTGCCATTTTTCTAGCTGCCTAATACAGTCTTCTGTGTTCTCCTGCAGAGCATGAAAGGCAGGAAAGGTTTTGTCTTTTTTTGTTCTTTCTAGACAGTTGATATTTGAGGGATGCTTGTTGAGGGAATGAATGTTAGGCTGTGAAACCTACAGCCTCATCCATGGTGCTGAATTCATAAAATGCAAATAAAAGGAAATTTTCTAAACTTAAATGCAACATTCAAGTCACAAAGCAAAAACCAGTAGATAGCTCAAAAAAGGTAAAAAATTATCTTCAGAGCTAGGTAAAGATGCCTAGTAAAGATCAAAGTAAATTTAAATCTGTGGCACGGATTCCTGATCTACATGCCTTTTTTTCTGTTCTGTTACTGAAGTAGATGGAAGTTGCAGTGCAAGTACTTCTCCAGTGCTTGTGTGAAAAACAGATAATGTTTAGGTAATTAGTATCTAAGCAATGAGTTTCAGTCATTAGTACTAATGCTCATAAAGAAGGGATTCTTGGAAAGTCACAGTTCCACGTTTGGAGCACAAAACAGTCAAGATGGACTAGGGCGTATACTGTAATCTCTTTCTTATAAAATTCAATAATATTTTTAGTTTGTGGTGTTTAACAAAAGAAGTAGAAATCATGAGATCTAATTTATGTTTATTTTCTAAAGACAAATAATTTCCACTTATTAGTCTTGCTATTGAGGAGAATGATCCTGACTTCTAGCAAATTGTTTCTAAAAATAATGTGATATTTTTGTGAATAGATAAAGAAATGTAGAGTGGATTTTGGGATAACTAAAGTTCATTAAACAATAGACTAACTTATTTATAAGTGGGTAGAAGCAATACAATGTCACTTAGAAAGACCTTATTTTTGACTCTTGACTTTTTCGCTGAACATTTCTATCAATGACTAGAATGATAAACACGTTTATAAAATTTAGAGTTGACACAAAGTTTTGAGAGTCGATACCCTACAAGACTATTCTCAAAAATGTCTTCAAGTTGGAACAATGAATAAAAATCACTTGAAATTTAATAAAAATAAAAAGATAACATACTCAGATTTTCAAACTAAATACACCACCCATAATGAGAAACACTAAAGTTTAGAAAGTTTAAGGAAAATCTAGAGTTGTTAATTAAAAGCTTACAGTGAGTTGAGAGTATAACAGTGGCTGCTTGGGGCTAGCAGGGAAACCAATATTATCTTCAGCTTAATTATTGAAGCATCTAGAGTAGGGATCAGAACATTTACACCTCTAAGGGTCAAATAATAAATACTTTTTGCTGGATATCCAATCTCTGGTATAACGTCTTGATTCTGCTGCTGTCGTGCAAAAGAGAAAATATGTAAAGGAATGAAAATGGCCGATGACCCAGCAGTACTTTATTTACACAGACAAATTTGAATTTTAGGTCTTTTTCACTTGCCCTAAGATACTCTTTTGGTTTAAAAAACCATTTGAAAATATGAAAAGATGCCTAAACACGTAAAAATAAAATAGTTGAGCGCCATATAAAAAATAGATGGCAGGTGGGTTTGGCTGGTAGACCAGCACGCTGACCCTGGTTAGGTCCAAGGACACTGTAATCTGCCCTGCTCACAATGCTCATGGGTGAATGAAGGCTGTATACAAAGTGAGCATTTCCTGAAGGGCAGCCGGGTAGAGGAGACAGCCCAGTGGCAGTGAACCATATGGCATGTGTGCATGAGTTGGTTTTTCCTAAACTAAAACCTCAGTAGTCTGGCACTTTGAGATAAACAAGTGGGTTTCGCGTTTCAGTTTCATCTCCAAAAAGTTCAACATCACTGAGCTAGACGCTCTTATTCCGAAGAATAGAAACATAAGGAAGAGTATGATCAATACTGAAAAATGTTGGAACTGTGGTCAAGGAAATGGAAGACACTTTCCCTCTGCTGTTTTACAAACCTGGGCTGATAAAACAAGTTTCAGGGAGGCACATTTAACTTAATATACAGAAGCATTTCTGCCAAACAGCTGCCCCATCATAAAACACATTGCCTCTTGAGGTTGCTGCTCAGAGATATTTCAAGAAAGTTGTTGAGGGGATTCCACAGTGGGTGAGAGATGGGAATCAGAACAGTTTTAAAATATTATAAAACAAACCTAACCTTCAAAAATCCTTAGGACCTCTTGATTAATATACTTCTTTATTTCTTCGAATGAAACTGCGTCAGCCTAATGAAGGAAAAAGAATAGTCTGTTATGATAGAGAATAGCTCCATTGAATAGACTAGACATCATGGGTAGGTGGGAGTATTTAAAACTTCTGTAGTGATATATTTATCAAATGAAATGTTTTTGAAAATTGACTGTTGGGAAGTAAATACCTTTTGATCAAATAAGGAGGATAAATTGAAGTGTGCAATTGCTTTAAAAGCTGAGCAATGGAATTCTAAATGTGATGTTAACATATTTTCTACTAGTGGAGAGGTATGGCATCACACAATTAAAAAAAAAGTTCATCACGCTTCATTTTATAACATTGAAGAACTCAAATAGTGTTATCACGATGTTCGTATCCCAATCACAAGTTTAACTTTTAACTAATCCCATGACACTGGAACAGTACCTATCTGATATGTACCCTCAAACATCCAAGGGAACTCTGAGTATGCCAGAGTATTCCTTAAGATGTTTTATTCTTAGACTACCACTCACAAATTTCTCCCATTTCATTACAAAATTTATTGTCTAATTTACACATTATAATCATAAATGTACTAAGCAATTTTCTTTATAGAAAGGTGCCTATGAGATCCAGTAAAAGGAAGTACATGAATGACATTAGTGGAACTGTGAACTCCTTAACACTGAAGTCTGCATACATGCTAAAAATCTAACATTTATAATGTTTTACTATAGTACCTTGATATTTTCCAAAGGTCAGCATTTTATTCTTTCACATCTAGTTATTCTACTTAGTTATTATCCAGGCATATGTGTGACAATAAATATGCCCTATACATTGTAATATGACTAGAAGTTGTGGCAGGGAATCACCCCCATTACTAGGTCTCTACTTTGAGATGTGTGCATGAACAGAGACTATAATTGTGTATATTGGTAGATGAGACTTTAACGCTATTATGGCTTACATCTGAACTGTTTCTCCAAATTCTCATGCATTGAAGAGGTGTGGCTTTTGGGAGGAGACTGGATCATGGACGTACTGTACTCATAAGTGGATTAACTCAGAGTCCATAGCTGAATAAACTATTAGCAGGTGGAGTTTGGTTAGAAAATATGGTTCACTGGTGGCATGACCTAGAAGAGTATAGTCCTGCTCCTGCCTCCCCTTGTCTCTCTGCTTCCTGGCTGCCATTACTTGAACAGCTTTCTTCTGCATGCCCTTCTGCCATGCCATTTGTGCTTTGGAGCCAGACAAGTATGGACCAAGCCCTCTGAATCCATGAGCCAGGCTGCAATGTCAGGTATGTATTTTATCCCAGAAATGGAAAAAGTGGCTAACAGAGAAGCTCTTTAAAAATCACTGTGCTATGATTTTCAGGCTAGATCATGACTTGACTCTTCTCTACAATTAGCCAGTGAGCCTTAATTTTTAAAAGTCTCTGTCTTGGAAGATCCCTCTTCATTCTCCCTTACAAATTCCTTCATCCTGTTTCCATTCGGTAGCTGGACATATGATTATAATATTGCTGTGGGTTTTCTTAACATTATGGTACTAGATCATTTATACCAGTAGCTCATTTAGAATAAAGACAATGTGATGGGCTGATAAAGTGATTTCTGTTGGACAGAATAGTTCCAAACATGCCTGATTGGCTTTCTATGCCCTCAAGAAAAGTATCAGTGTCTCCAGTTCTGAACGATAATGCATCTCATTTCTCTCAACACCTGCCCTCTTTAGTGTGTCCTAAATCGCTAATGAATCCTTCTCATGCCTCTTAACAAAGAAAAGAAAAAATACATGATTTCATTATTTTCACTGTGTATGATAAATGAACTTGAATTAATGCATTCAACATTAATTACTGACACCAAACCAAGAGTTCTTTTTTTTTTTTTTGGTACCGGGGATCAAACTCATGACCTTGTGCTTGCCAGGCAGACGCTTAAGCCACTGAGCTAAATCCCCAGCCCCAAGAGTTCATATTATACAGGCCTCATTTTAAGTAGAGTTTAGAGAGTGGATCAAAGTAAAGAAGTACTGTATGAAAACTGTAGGAATGCCCCACTGTTTTTCACTATATCTGATATTAATATAGGCTTTATTAAAGAAGAGTTTAGGGAGATTGGGTAAAAATAAAAAGTATGAAGATTGCAGGAACGCCCTGGATTGCTACATTGTATACTGCATCTGGCATCAGTCTGAGGAAAGTACCTTTTTAATTCTCCTGTTCATCTCAGGACCCTTCTTTCCCTCATCTTAATCATTTTCAGATTAAACTCCTCTGTGAACTCCTGAAGCCATTAATAGATACTGGTTTCTTTAAACACTCTCTAGGCCTACATGGTCTCTACTTTGAAGCCCCCTACTCAGGGAAGATTTCTTGTCCTTACAGTCAACAAAATAGAGTTCCAATGTGAAACAGACTTGTGTGGTTTCTCTGTAGTGTAAGGCAACATCATACACAGTATTTTAAAAGCACAGTTTGGGGCCTGGCTGTGACCCACTGAATGATTCTATGATCTGAGGCAAGTGCCCTCCTAGGTTTGCCTTTGGAAAAGTGGGATTGAAATACCACCTGTCCTCTCAGACTGGTTGTGAGGATCAATGTATACTAAGTGCTTGAGGATCTGACACACAATTTTAAAGAACAACTTTAAAAGCATTGTTGTTCATCATAAAAAGAGTACACAAACAGTACTAGGCAGGAGCCCCTGAGGGACTCAGCACCACTTACCGGAGCACCAGGGAGGCCTGGGGGTCCAGGGGGTCCTTGGTGGCCAGGTGATCCAACAGAGCCCTTGATTCCTGGTGGCCCCACAGGACCTATAGCTCCTTTTGTGCCCATAAAGCCTGGTTTTCCTCTTTCACCTTGTGGGCCTCTGTCTCCTGGAATTCCCTGGTCACCCTGTTATGGAGAAAAAAGATCAGGGATGGTCTTTTCTAGAAAAAGATCAGTTATGGCTAAGAGCAAAGGTTCTGTATTCATACTGCTATTTATTTGCTGTGGGACCTTAGATAAGTAAATTAAGCTCTCTCTGCTCCAGCTTCCTCTTTATAAAGATGGGATATTAATACAGTCATATCTAAGGGAATTCACTTAATAGAACACTGCTTTGTGCCTTGAATGCACTCTCTGGAACAGTGGTAGCAAACTGATGGTACACGTGTCGCAGTAGGCACGCAGAGCCCTCTCTGTTGGCACATGATCCAATTGCCCCAGCAGCTGAGTGTTGGAATGACAGCTGTTTGTCTAAGCTAACTCTCAGTATTCAGGTTCAATTGCAGTGTTCGTACTTAGCGCTCAGTAAGTGGGTTTTGGCTTGCAGTTTGGGCACTCGTCTCTGAAAGGTTCGCCATCTGTGCTCCAGATCAAGGGTACTGACGCAGAGTCGTGCTTTGTGCTGAGTTTAAATGGGGCACTTTTGAAAGTCAACACAGCTGTCACTTCAGGTCTGGGTCTTGTTTGCAGTAAAAATGGAAAACTGCCAAAATGGTCTCCTCACTGCGATTTTCCTCCTAGGAAAGCTTCAGGACACTTGAGCCTTTCCTAAGCCACATACACGTTTTCCTCCTTCCTCAATTGCCCTAGTTTGTCTGGTCTTTATTAGATGGATTGGTTTTGTTTCCTGTACTCAGTCTTTGCATGTCTATGTGTGGATGTGTGCTCAGTTTCATAAATATACACAACTCAGGAAGGCCAGTGGAGCCTTTGAAAGGCTTGAAGCCGAAGCAGAGGGCTTGGATCATTTACTCAGTATCACAAATGAACTACAGGAGGAATTGATGACTACAATGTCAGAATTAGAAAGGCAACTCTATCAGATGTGTCTGAATCTGATAATGAAGTCTCTTTAATGCTGTCTTTTTTACGTGATGTGTCTACTGCTGGATGGGTTTGGCCAGGAGAGGAAGAGGAGGAGATTTAGGGCAGGTGTCTCGGTCATACAGGTTCAAATATCCAGCCTCATAGCACCAGGAGGTGATGATGTTTGCACCACATGTGATGGGATGGTGCTTGAGTGCCCTGCTGTTTGTTATATTTGTAATTTATTCTGTTACTGGTCAAACTGTAGTTGTCTTGACTTTAAAAAAAATGAAAATATCTCTGTGTATAGGTAAATCAAACCAGGTCACATCGGGAGACACTTTTGAGGTAGCTAAAAATACTAGCACACTTTGATCCATACAAAGTAAATGTGAAACATAAATATAATTCCTAATATTTATATGTGTTAGAAAGATATTTTGTACAGTGATATTATGAAAACTGGGAAGAAAATGGTCAGAAAAGAGACTAGGTTAGTAAACATATCCAAGAAGTAGAATAAGATATAGTAGAGGTAGATGTATATTTACTAACAGAGAAAAATAGTTACTATGTGTCAGTAGATGCAAAGTTATTTACAAAACAGCATGGACTTATTTTTAGAAAACTATATATTTCTTTACAGTGATACCTGTGTGAATGTATGTATTACATATAAGAAGGGGAGACAGGAAAATAGATTCAAAATGTCAAAAGTGTTTATTTCTCTGCAGGGAGACAGAGAAAATATTTTTCTTTTTAAATGTATGTTTCATTTTTAATATTTTCTTCAGTTATCATGGGTTGCTTGTATCATAAAAAAAGCCAGTGGAACTAGACACCAGTTTGCAAACACAAATGTGCCCACATTTTCACATAATCGCATTCTTAAATACAGTTATAATAAGGAATGATGCCTGAGTGACTTGTAGCAGTGCTTTTTGATATAAGTCCTATTAGAAAGTGTGGAGGTTTGCTAAAGAAAATGATAGGAACTTTCTAATATAGTATCGGCAGCCCAAACAATTCAATACAAGTGTATCAGCTAGGTGGCGTTATTAATAACTTCATTACACGTTCAGTTCCCCTATTTTCCCACATCCCACACCGCCTTCCTTACTCAGGATTCTTCTAGGTCAGTGGTTCCCAACCAGGCCAAATTTGAGCCCTAGGAAGCATTTGATGATGTGGGAGGATGGTAGCTCTACTATATCTAGCAGAAGTGGAAGTTTCTACATGCTCTATAACACACAGCATGACCGACCACACCAAAAAATTATCTGTCCCTAAGTTTTGACAGCACTGAGGTTGAGAAACACCTCTCTAGGTTTAACCAACAACAAGACAACAAAAAACAACAAAACAAATCAAACTTGGGTGATGATTATAGTAAGCATTTGAGTCCCAGACTGG
Source organism: Dolichotis patagonum (assembly GCA_004027295.1). Classification (NCBI taxonomy): domain Eukaryota; kingdom Metazoa; phylum Chordata; class Mammalia; order Rodentia; family Caviidae; genus Dolichotis; species Dolichotis patagonum. Next base: position 2,119 of record PVJX010002870.1, on the reverse strand, counting down.
ACAGTAAACACCTTCCAAACTAGAAGAGCAAAGCCCAACCAGCAGGGGTCATTGCCGTATGGCCTGTTTCAAGGTCTTTGAGGGCTCCTCTAGAGAGCTTGGTCTTTCTGGTGGGGGAGATTCATAAGTGTCTATGCACAGAGTTGGGTACCCGCAATGGTGGCACACTTGTAACAGACTTAAAGAGCAATGACAAAAGCAATATACGTACACGCTCTCCTTTGGGGCCTCTGTCTCCAGGCTTCCCCACGAGGCCCTGAAAAACAGATGGCAACACCAAAATCACTGCTTTCCAAGAGGCTTCAGCAATCTGGCCAATCTAAATGTTAGGTATTTGGATGTAGTTATGCATTAGAATTTTTGTTTTAAGTGGTGTTTTTCCATACCTGAGCACCTGGCAAGCCATCTTTTCCATTTATTCCCTATAAAGACAAAAAAGATATTTCTAATTCTTCATCAACAGACATGGTTAAACAACAAAAGGGTAATATTTCAAGGATGAATCCTATGTAATATATCTCCTGAGATCTTGGTGAGTCAGTGTGGTAAAACAGAAAACAGAATCATTACAAGCAGACTGCCTTGAGTGCAAATTCTGGCTCTGGCGTCTAGTTCTGTGGACCAGGTTTGTGCAGTTTGCTTAAACTCAGAAAGAATCAGTTTCTCCCAAAGTGAGGAATCTAGTGATGGACTTACAACTAAGGATTAAATAAGGTAACATGAAAACAGCCCACTGTCCTAATCACCAGAAGTCATTTCCTCTATCTCATCTCTGATTGGAAACACTTTGGGAGATAAGAAGGGGCCTCAGAGCATTAGCTGGCTGGGGCCTGGCATTTTTTATTACCTTCAAACAAATTTTCCAGGATAGAGCCATTCATTCTTTGCAAATGGCCTCAGTTGCCGCTGGGGGGAATTTCATAACATGGTCAGAGCCTGATGTGACTGTGAAATAAACTGTCAGCTGGAGAACAATTGTTATTTTTTCAGTTGGAAAATATGAAAGGAAAGCCAGACATCTGTAATCATGGTCTGTGAGTGTATTAGGTAGTGTCTTTTTATAAGAAAATGGAAAGTTTCCTGAACTTTAACAGGCAGTTTTGGAAGTGGAAATAAAGTCTAGTTCTGCTTGAAGATTTATAAGATTGGAAGAACTACTGGTAGGGCGATATAAAAAGGAATAAAAAGTACTTGGGGTCAAGTCAAATACCCAAGGCCCAACAGCAGATGTATTTCTGAGATTTGATTTGAAGAGAGAGATCAAAGTAAGGGTGATGTGATAGCCTGCAGGCAATTGCATGGACATGCTCTCTGAAAAGCCCAAGAGACTTTTACTGTGCTAGAATAGATTTGTGAGGCTGGAACTGCAGACAACCTCAGGTTTTCATTGCTGTAAATTACCCCAAAATCTGTCACAGTTGATAACCCAAGCATAGTCTCCCAACCTCTCTGAAATATCCTGGGAGTTATCTAGAGTACTTTAGCTAAGAACATATTCCCTGACGTGTATGGTTCGAAGAATTTATTATACCCAGGGACACAAGCAGCAAAGATAAAGCCGATTAAGAACAGGATGTAAAAGAAACCATTGCCATGAATAAAAGATGACAAGCATAAAAATAAAATTCATGTTTTTGGTAGCCATGTAAGTAGAGGACATTATAACATCCGCTTTTGTACATAAAGGTGTTGCTTTCTACCCATAGGGAGTCCTGCTTTCAAAGATTTATATCACCTGTTTGCATTTGCCTTTCTCCACATCTTACTTATCTGGCTGAATCCTACACCTGGGCATAACCAGCTTTCCGCCTACCCTACACCTGCATCTGAGGAGCTGGTTGGTGTATGTTCTAACCTAAATGCATGCCAGCAAATTTCAGCCAGCCCTTCAGCTAGATGAGGTCCTCCTTCTGTATCTGTCTGAGGTTTCACAGAGGTGCTGAGCTGAGATCTGTGCAGCTTATTTGCTTTCTACCTTCTTCCCCTGCAGAGCACTGACCTTCCCACACATCCCACAGCAAATAAACCAGAAAGGGGGTGGGGGGTTGTTGGATTCAGCCTTATTCTCCATCTTTTAGGGCCCAATGCAGCCGTGGCAAACAGCAGAACTGGATGAAGT